>LYNE01000747.1:43549-73546 GCA_001662545.1 Rosa x damascena
AGGGTGTTGGGTAGCGAGCCCAATCTTTAGTACCCGAGTGACGGGGGTCAACGTACCTAATCAGGGCCGTCGTAGACTGTTGACAAGTCCCCGTGTCCCGTAGGGACGATCTGACCGTAACGCCGCGTGGCGGTCGTTGTCAGAGTGAGGCGTAGCCTCAGGATTCACTGCTGGCAGATACCCCCCGCTGGTTGTAGCAGGAAACAGCATCGCGTAGACGTGCCTGGCAGTATTTTATTGAGCGGTGTTACGCTCATCAAAGTACGCTATTTGCAAGATGGAGAGGGAGCTCTGCCGGCAATGTTGAGTGTAGCAGAGGCTGCCTTTCTTGCAAGTTGACGAGTGGAAGTTCCGCTAGCAGGGATTCGCTCAGCGGGGACTTCGACACCTGGAAGGTGACAATTGAGAAGTTCCGCTAGCGGGGTTTCGCTCAGCGGGGTCTTCGACACTTAGAGGGTGACAAGTGAGAAGTTCCGCTAGCGAGGTTTCGCTCAGCTGGGACTTCGACATTTGGATGGTGACAAGTGAGAATTTCCGCTAGCGGGCTTTGGCTCAGTGGGGACTTCAACACTTGGAAGGTGACAAGTGAGAAGTTCCGCTAGCGGGGTTTCGCTCAGCAGGGACTTCGACACTTAGAGGGTGATAAGTGAGAAGTTCTGCTAGCAGGGTTTTGCTCGGCGGGGGCTTTGACACTTGGAGGGTGACAAGTGAGAAGTTCCGCTAGCAGGGTTTCGCTCAGCGGGGACTTCGACACTTGGAGGGTGACAAGTGAGAATTTCCGCTAGCGGGGTTTCGCTCAACGGGGACTTCGACACTTGGAAGGTGACAAGTGAGAAGTTTCGCTAGCGGGGTTTCGCTCAGCGGGGGCTTCGACACTTGGAGTGTTCTTCCCAAGTGGTGACTTCCATTAGACGCTTCGTATGATGGTGGTCGACACGTGGCTAACCAACAGAGGGTTAGCATGTGGAGGCGTATCTCCTCCGCCTAGCCGTCTCCTTGCCATTAATGTTAAGTAATGATAGATTTTGTAACCGAGGCGAGTAAGTGGAGTCGTGGGACACGTGTACGGCTGGTATTTGATGTCGTTTTTCAGTGGGTGGCCTAGAACTGTTTGACGTTGACATAAAAGGGGGGAAGTTAGCGAGATTTAACACTTTGCCAAAGCTTCAAACTCCATTCTTCGTCTTGAAGCTTTGTTCGTCTGAGATTCGAGAAGAAAACTGCGGCGATTTCGTGGAGTTATCATACCTGGAAAGACGACGACCTCCTGCCTCGAGGATAAGCGCTCACGATCTCACCAGAGATTCCATCTTTAAGGTTGGTACTCTAAACCTTATCCCTGTTTCATTGGATGTCTGCCATGGCCAGTTTCTGGGTTTTGGGTTTTCCTTTTTGATATGCTCTTGCTCGATGTGTTCTGAGGGTGTTAAAGTGAGTTTTGGGGATGGGTTATGGTGTTTGACAGAGAGTTAGGGCTTTTAGGGATTTGCTAGATGGTCGAATCTGGGTTGAGTGTGTTTGTTCTTGTTTTGGCATTTTCTGGGTGACTGTTCTTGACGTTCTTGGTATTAACTGACATAGGGATAGGTTAGATCTTTTGTGAGCTGACTGATTTGGGTTTTAGGGTTTGGGATGGCCAACGTCATAGAGATTTCAAGCAGTAAGGATTCTAGATCTGAAGTGTCATTCAGCGCGGCGGATAGAATTTTTATTGACTCGTTGCGTCCGTCTTCCCGTGCAGGAACCTCACTGCCAGAACCGCTAGAGGTTGAGCCGCTACAAACCATACCCTGGGACGTAGTTATGGGTCGTGCTTCGGGTCCAGAGAGTTCAAGGGCAGGGGAGGCTGCTGCTGCCCACAATATGCATGAAGAGCGGTTAGCAAGCAATAGTGCTGCCAGTGGTTCTGCTGACGGGGGAGATGTAGAGGGAAAGGATGCCGAGTCAGCGTGGGTCCTCCAAGACGGCACCCCTGTTGATGAAGCGGGAGGGGGGATGACTGGTGTCGCCGTCAACCGGCTGAAGCTGATGTTCCGATTGCCAGGCGTGGGGAAGCTGCTTCCGTCGACGGTGGACGAGAAGGACTCGATTCTTCCAGCGGGTTTGCCGCCGTGCACGAGGCGATATTCCTCTAGGGAGTGACATTCCCGCTGGTGCCAAACCTTTAGATATTGGTGTGCGAGTTTGGCATTGCGTTTGGGTAGGTCTGCCCTAACATGTGGCGGTTGATGCTGGCGCTGAACTCGCTATGGCGGTTGTCCGGTTGCCAAGGACCAACTATGGCGGAGGTGCTGCACTTCTACGAACTAGTGTATGTGAAGCGCCAAGGTTGCAGAGGGCAGGTAAACCTGAGTCGCCACCAGGGAGCGCCCAAGCTGATCGAGAACCTGAGAGATTCCATGTCCTACTGGCGGGGTACCTTCCGTGGGGTGGGAATACAAGCGGGGTCCAATGAGGGGGAGCCGACGTTTAGGATTAAGTCGGAGTTTCAGCCTATCCGAGGTTGTCTGTCGGTCTCCGCTGAACACAACTAGCGGTTTTCTTTTGTTTTATACATCTAGCCTTGTACTCTACTGACAATTACACTTTTTTGTGTAGCGGGGTTGTGCTATAACCTGACTCGCAAAGAAGAGTGTCGCGGGGCACGGATCAGAGGTTGCTGGCGGAATCGCAATTTGCTGGACTTTCTTCTCCTTACTGGCTGGGAGTTGTTGGTCGATCAACAACTGACTCGTGCCGTTGGTAAGCAATCTCTGCCACACCGCACCTTTGATTAAATTGTCTCAGGCTGACTGGTTTGCCCTTTTTTTTTTTTTTAGAAACTCCGCCTGGTAACAAAGCGAGCCGCGACGCCTTTGCCAAAGCCATGGATCGTGCCGAGATTGACAACTTTTTGGAGACCATGTACGCTTCTGGGCTGGCGGCTCAGCAGACTGTTGTGAACCCGAGACACTGGCGCTAAGCCCGTCCGAGGTTCCCTTGGTGCTACCCATGCCACACTACTCCCATCTTGGTGGTGACGGGCTGCCTGCCGTTCAGGTGGGGACTGGTGAGGTTAGCGAGGTGGTGCCGCAGAAAGAGAGAGCGCCTGCCACCCGACGCGGGGTGCCCAGGAAAACAGTGCGCTCAGCCAGGCCGTCACCATTGCGGGGTTGGAGCCGCCGATGAGGGGATCGAGGCCTGCTCCCGCTGGAAGCACATGGGTGCTTCAGCGAAGACGTTGTCAAAATGACTCTAGCGGGGAAGAGGAGGATGACGTGGAGATTACTAGGGCCCACCAGAAGAAGAAGGCACGACAGGCTCATTCCGAGGCTCCTGCGGATGTGTCGAAAGAGGTGCCCGCGAGCGACCTAGACTCTTTTGCCGCGTACGCCGAGTTCTTAAATGATGGTGAGCGGGAGTTTCTTTATCACCTCTACGAGCGGCTCGGGTTAGGCAGACTGGAGGGGTTTGTACGCTCGACCGCCGTTGACCAATCGCCCTTCAGCACGGCGATTGGGCATATCTCCGTTGGACTGCACGAGATGTTTATGGCGGCGTCGAAACAGCCTCTGGTTGAGCGGGAGCTCAGGGAGGAGGTGACAGGTCTTCAGAGGGAGTTGGGGGAGGCCCAGGACAGGTTGGCGGATGTGGAGCGGCTCCTGACAAAGGCCGACTGTGATGCAGCAGATGCCCGTGGCAAGTTGGTCGTCGCCATTGAGCGGGACCTGGAGGGGAACAATCAATTCTCCAAGCTGGAGCAAGATATGTCCCTGCTGCGAGATCGGGTGGCCGCCAAGGATAAGAAGGTTGAGATCCTTCAGCGGGAGTCTGTAGACAGGCTGGCCGAGGTTAAGCGGTTGGAGGGTTAGGTTGCTCGCCTAGAGGCTGAGGGGAGCCGGGCTGCGGCCCCCGCTGTGGAGTCATTCAAGCAGTCGGCAGAATACAAGAAGGCGCTGAATGAGGCTGCGAAGGCGTCCATGCAGGTCGTGCCGCCAGCTAAGGATGCTCCGCCGGCAAAGGGTACTGCCCCCGCTCATGTCGACGGTGCCTACTCGGGTAGTGGGGAAAGTAGCGCACAGCCGGCGGATGACTCCTAGCGGACTCCGCCTACCCAGTCGGAGGTGTCCCGTGCTGGGTTCTTGGCGGCCCATACCCGGGCGGATGGTACAATGGAGACCCCAAGTCCTACTGCCCGCGGGTCTGACCAAACAAGCCGCCTATATCCACCACCGCCCGCTGAAGGTGGAGATGCTGATGGCAGCCGAGCCAACCTAGCCAACCCTTGAAAGATGGAAGTTTTTTTTTTATATTTTTTGTAGCCGCTGAGGCCTAATCTTTTAATGTAAAGAACTCTTTGGGTGGGATGTCCCAGCCCTAAATATATGAAATTTCAGAATTTGGTGTTTGTCATGATGTCTGTACTGCTAGAATTTTGACTAAGAGTTTTGTTTTTGCCAATCAATGAAACATTAAAGGAATTAAGATTGGTCCAAGTGCACAATGTAGTGGACGTGGTCCGCTGACTAATGCTGGCGTTGCCAGTTACCCCCAGTGCTAGACTTGGTAACAATGGTTTGAATAATTTCTCGTTTCATTGATAGTTGACTGATCAGCGTTTACAAAAGCGGGGTAGTACCCGTTGGGTAGCTTCCCTTAGCTAAATATTGAACAAAAATTTAGCTAAGTCAAGATGCTCTCGGGTAGCGGCATGACTATTAGTAATAATACCGAAGGTGCTCGATATTCCAGGGGTGGGTCATAGTGACGCCATCCTTATCAATTAAGTAGAAGGTGTCTGGGCTAACGACTTCTACAATTTTGTACGGACCTTCCCAAGTTGGGCAGAGTTTTGTTGGTGGTGGAATGACCTCCTTCATTACCTAGTCCCCCAGTTGGAAGTTCCGGGCTTTGACCCTGGCGTTGTAGAAACGCGATACCCGTTGCTTGTTTTGCAAGTTGTGCAGATGAGCCTTGTGTCTTTTTTCCTCTAGGAGGTCCTTGTCAAGGTTGATGCCATCGCTGTTGGTCTCTGGGCCGTAGCCTTCGACCCTAGTAGTGGGTCGGGTTACCTCGATAGGTAGGACGGCTTCAGTTTCAAACATCATACAAAAAGGAGTTTCACCAGTGGCGGAAGTTGGGGTCGTTCTGATGGCCCATAGAACTTCCGGGAGTTTCTCCGCCCATAAACCCTTGGGTTTGTCGAGTTTCTTTTTTAGCAGCTTCTTAATTATCTTGTTTGCTGCTTCGACCTGGCCGTTGGTTTGGGGGTGAGCGACAGATGCAAAACTCATCTTGGTACCCAGGTTGGCGGTGAAAGAGATGAGTTCCTTGTTATTGAACTGTGTGCCTTTGTCTTTGATGATTGTATGCGGGACACCGTAGTGGCAGTAGATGTTCTTCCAGAGGAAGTGAATTACCTTGGCAATAGTTATTGCCGTCAGGGGCTCCGCCTCTATCCACTTGCTGTTGCAGTCGATAGCAACAATGATGTATCTGAACTGGCCTTTGGCGGTTTGGAATTTTCCCATCAAGTCTAGGCCCCACGTTGAGTGAATCCATGGACCGATGATAACCGACAATGGTTATGCCGGTGCATGTGGGAGATTAGCATGTTGTTGGCATTTGTGACAAGATCTCGATACTCGCTGGACATCATCACCGAGCGTAGGCCAGAAGTAGCCTTGTTGCATTGTGCGATTAGCCAAGGATCTGGCGCCCGAGTGGTTTCCGCATTCTCCGCCATGTATCGTTGCTAGCACGACCTTTCCCTCCTCTGGGGTTAGACAGCGGAGGTTGGGGTGAGTGAATCCCTGGCGGTAAAGTTTTTCGTTTTGGATGTTGTAGCGGGTTGCTCTCCGCCTGAGCTGTCGCGGCTTGACTTTGTCCTTTGGCAATGTTCTGTTACGCTTGTATTCAATAATCTCGTCCATACAGCTAGAATTAACCTCAATGTTGAAAATCTCCGCAAGAGTTTTTGTGATACTTGGCCTGTCGAGACACTCTACTCTTGTGTCCGTCGGACTTTGATGTGGCTGGCCGGTTTCTAGTCTCGCTAGTGAATCAGCCTTGCAGTTCTTTTCCCTGGGGATTTGTGTGATGGTGTGAAATTTGAATTTTTTGAGCAGTGTCTTGACGTATCCTAAGTATGCGGCTAACTGCTGGTCCTTGGTTTGAAAGCAGTCGTTGACCTAGTTAACGACCAACTGGGAGTCTCTGAAGATGTTGACAATGTCCGCCCCTAAATCGATGGCGAGGAGTAGGCCGGCAATGAGTGCTTAATATTCCGCCATATTGTTTGAGGCTTTGAAGTTGAATTTCAATGCGTATTCCACGCTCAGCCCCCTGATCCTGTTAAGATGACTCCAGCGCCGCTGGCCTTGGCGCTAGCGGAGCCATCCACATGCAGGTTCCAGTCTGACCACTGGGTAGCTGGCCTTTCAGTGGTCACCATTTCCGTTGCGGGTGGTGCATTGATTTTGGATTCGAGCTGACGCTCGGTGAGCTCAGCAATGAAGTCTGCCACCGCGTGGCCTTCATGGCGGTTCTTGGTTTATAATCGATGTCAAACTCGCTGAGCTCAATGGCCCACTTGCTGAGGCGCCCCGAATGTTCAGGGTTCTGCATTACTTGTCTCAACAGTTGATTGGTTAACACATGGATTGTGTGGGCTTGGAAGTACTGGCGAAGGCATCTGGTGGCAACGATGAGTGCGAGAGCAAGTTGCTCCAAGGGAGGATACCGTGTTTCCGCTCTGTTCATGCCTCTGCCAGCATAGAACACTGGGAGCTCGTCATGGTTCTCCCGTCAGACGATGGCACAGCTTACCGCTGATTGTGATACCACTAAGTATAAGTATAGTGTCTCGCCTTGCACCGGAATGGAAAGGAGTGGAACTGCCACCAGGTACTCTTTCAAGCCCTGGAACGCCGCCTGGCACTCTGGGTTCCAGTCGATGACTTTCTTGTGGGTCGTTTTAAGGACTTCGAAAAATGGGGCGCACCTGTCGGTGAGTCTGGAGATGAATCGAGACAGGGCAGTTAGCTTGCCCTGGACGCTTTGGACTTGCACCTTCCATTCTGGGTCCTTCAAGTCGAGGATGGCTTGCACCTTGTCAGGGTTAGCCTCGATGCCTCGTTCACTGACAATATAACCCAGAAATTTGCTGGCGGTGACGCCAAAGAAATACTTTTCTAGGTTGAGGCATATACCGTAGGCCAAGAGGATGGTTATTATGATTTTATAGGTTGCCACATGTCCGCTGACTTTTATACTCTTGACCAACATGTCGTCTACGTAGACCTCGATTATCTTGCCCAGATGTTCCGCAAACATGGCGTTCATCAGTCGCTGATAAGTTGCTCCTGCGTTCTTCAGACCGAAAGACATAACATTGTAACAATACAGGCCTTTGTCGGTGGTGAAGGTGGTGCATTCCCGATCGTCGGGATGCATCCTGATCTGATTATAGCCTGAGAAAGCATCCATCATAGTGAGGAGCTCGTGTCCAGCGGTTGCATCAACCAGTTGATCAATGCGGGGTAGCGGGAAACTATCTTTTGGGCATGCCTTTTTAAGATTTTTGAAGTCGACACACATCCGCCACTTGCCGCTAGGCTTTTTTACCATAACCAGGTTGGAAATCCACTGGGGATAGAAGACTTAGCGGATGAACCCAATGCTCTGTAGCTTGGCAACTTCTTCTCCTATAGCACGGTATTTCTCTTCATCGAAGGCTCTGCGCTTCTGCTTGATAGGATAGAAGGATGGTTTGATGCTCAACTTGTGCTTGATGATTTCAGGGGAGATACCTGGCATGTCTGCATATGACCAGGCAAAGACCGTAACGTTGTCACGTAGGAACTAAGTGAGTTCCGCCGCCAGCTCTGGGTCTAATTGAACGCCTATGCGGACTGTCCGCTCAGGGTGCTCGTCAGAGATGCTGACAACCTTTAATGAGGTTTCTGGATTGACCAGCTCCTTCTTTACTTACTTTTTTTCGTCATTCCTGTGATCCTCAAAGATATTTGGTGGCGGTGCCTGACTCCCTACTGCTAGGATCTCATAGCAGCGGGTTGATCGTGCTATAGTAGTTGAATAACATTCGCGTGCTAACTGCTGACTTCCCCTGACACAGCCTATGCCGTTGGGTGTGGGGAACTTCATGAGCAGCATGTATCCGGCGATGATGCACTTGAGTTTGTTGAGTGCTGGCCGACCATTGATGGCGTTATATGAGCTAAAACAATCGACAATTATGAACTCCGTATGTATCTCCGCCATATATGGACTAGTACCGATAACTAGCCACATATAGTCAGAACCCAGCGGTTGCGTGACATCACCGGAGAAGCTGAGCAGTGGTTCATGATCTTGGAGTAGTTTTCTGTTTCACTTAAGGTCGTTGTAACAACCACTGAATATGACGTTGACAGCGGATCCGCTATCTACCAGGATTCTTCAGACTGACATTTTGCCGAGAATGGCATCGATCAAGAATGGGTCGTCATGGGGCAGATGTACTCCGCGTTCCTCCTCCTCTGAGAAGGTAATGGGCTCCCAACCAGACTTTGGGAGTTTTGCGGATCTTTTGTAGCGGATGTTGCAGACTTCCTTTAGGTGATTGGCTCGTGCACAACGATTTCTTGCCCTGTGAGACATGTTGGTGATTGGAGCACCTCCGTCGATGGTGTTGATGCGGCCCAAGGGCTTAATGTCGGCGATCACAGGTGGAGCACCTTGAATTGCTTCATCTAGCCATTTTGAGAGCATTGCAGCTGTTGGTATTGTGACTACTGTCCTCGTGGTATTGGCACCACCTTGGTTTGCCTGCTTTTGGGTATCTTCTCGGGGGCGGCGGTGGGATCTGATCCTTGTACTGATTGTATATTTCCTCATATGAGGCTGTGAGGACTGTAAATACTAGATATCGCTGAGAGGATTCCGTCTGTTTGCTACGGTTGTCCCCATGGGATGGGCGGTTTCCCTTGTAGTGTTGGGCCTTCTACCGCTTGTTCTGGTGCTGGCCCTGTTGCCACTCCCTCTTTTTGTCAGTTGGCGGTGTGTTGGGGGTTTTGTTAGCTGTCCCCTGCTGACTGGAGGAGGGTTGTGTTGATTTTGCTAGTGTTGCTGGTCGCGGTGGGGTTTCTCCATATGTGATGAATTCTGCTTGGGCATGAATGATGGCCTCACTCATGAGGTGGTCGTACACCACATTTGCATGATTGTAGTTGAGGTGATAGAGGAATGGCCCCTTGAGGAGTCCCTGCTTAAAAGCCGCCGAAGCCATTGTTTTATCAAGATCGCGACACTGAGATGCCGCCCCCCGCCACCTTGTGACGAATGCCTTAAGTGTTTCCTCCGTATCCTGCTTGACGTTGAACAGTTGGCTTGTATTGTGGTGTCCGGCGGACAGTAGGATGAACCGAGAAAGGAAAGCGTGTGACAATGCATGGAATGAGTCAATAGATCCCGACGGGCATTCGAAGAACCAATTCATTGCCATATTGTCCAGCGTTTCGCTGAACAAGTGGCATAGGGTGGCGTCATTGAATCCTTTGTTGTTGGTGACCTTCTTAAAGGTGTCCATATGGACGAAAGGGTCAATCTTACCGCTGTAATGTGACATTTTGGAGTCTATGGGTAAGCCGGTTTGACAGCCTGCAGAATTGCAGTAGTGAATGGTCCTGGCCTGGACGCGAAAAGTGGATTTGAAATTGGCGCTGGGGTGCCTGATTCCGCTCGGATTAACCTTTGCTCCAACTGCTGCATCCTTTCCAGTATTTGAGCGGTTGCATCACCGGCGGGGCCTGGCCGGGCACTCCGCTGGACTGATCCTCGCCTGGGAGCGGGTGGGTTTCCCTCGGTTCTTACCCTAGGTCTCGAGCGGTGGGTGTGCAGCGATGATTCTGCCTCCTGCTCCAACATTAACTGGGGCACGTGGGGCGGCCCCATTCCCAATAGCTCTGGTGGGTCCAGCGGGACCTGCATATGTACAAGTGGTGTTGGTATCAATGCGCCGGTACTAGGTCGGCTGTGCCTGGTGCTCCGTGACTGTTCGCTCGGTGCCGGGTTGGTGGTTGCCTCCAGCGTTCTTCTTAGTTCATCAAAACGTGACACCAACGTGGCCACCTGCTTTTGGGCCACGGCCTTTTCTTTGTGCTCTTGTTCACGTTCTCTATTTGCCTTATGAAGATCCGCCAGTGCCAGCTCATATAGCAAGGTGAGGTCTTGGCCTGGGCGGCTGCTACTTGGATTTGTCTCACCGCCAGGGTTTACCAGGGTGCTGAATAGTGCGCGGTTGATGTTTACCGCCAGGTTGGTGAGTTGGGGAATGGCCAACTGGTCTGCCTGCTTTTCAGCATTTCCCCCGCTACCGTTAGCCATGGTGATCATGGCGGGATGACCTTTTGTTCAAGGTTTCCCACAGATGGCGCCAATCTTAATGCTCAAAGTCCGGCGGTAGCCGATCTTTCGTTTAACGCAGGTCCGGTGGGCGGACCGCTACTCAGAGGACTTGATGACCTTCGCTAGCTGTCACACAAGAGACAAGGCGTCAGAGAGAGACCGCGCTGAGCGGTCTTCACTTCTCCGATGCCTAAGTCAGTTAATGCATATAGGCAGCATGACATTAAATGAGTAGTAAAAAATGCGTAATTAATGAGGAGAGAGGAGAGAACCTTTTATAGGTGAGGATAAGGTTGATCTTCTTCTTGTTTTCGATGTGGGACTGATGTGCTTCGATTCCCAACGTCTGGAGCTTCTGATGCTATCTTAGCGTGGCGCGTGCGGCGCGTCAGCGGTGATCTAGGTGATCCGGGGCTCAGGCTGTAGCCCGCCTGGCTGTGCTTTCGCAGGTCACTCCTTTGGTGAGAGTCGGTACCTCTGGCGGTACAATGAGCGTGGCTCATTATAGCTAATTATGCTTGCAAATGCACATGTAGGTACAGTCATGGTAAAAAAGCCCAGCGGAAAGTGGCGGATGTGTGTCTACTTCAAGGGACTCAACAAAGCATGCCCCAATGACAGCTTCTCGTTACCTCGCATAGACCAACTAGTTGATGCAACCGCTGGACACAAGATGCTCAGTATGATGGATGTCTTCTCTGGCTACAATTAGATCAAGATGCACCCCGGTCACCAAGAGTGCACCTCCTTCACCACCGACAAAGGCCTATACTGCTACAATGTCATGCCTTTCGATTTAAAGAATGCCAGTGCAACTTACCAGCGACTGATGAATGCCATGTTCGCTGAACATCTGGGAAAAATCATTGAGGTCTACGAGGACGATATGTTGGTAAAAAACATAAAGGCCAGCGGACACGTGGCAAACCTCAGAATCATATTCGCTATTTCTTGGCCTACGACATGCGCCTCAACCCAGAAAAATGCTTCTTCGGCATCACCGCCAGCAAATTTCTAGGTTACATAGTCAGTGAACGGGGCATAGAGGCCAACCCTGACAAGGTACAGGCCATCCTCAACATGAAGGCTCCAGAGTGGAAGAAGCATGTTCAGAGCCTCCAGGGTAAACTAACCGCCCTTTCTCGGTTTATCTCCAGGCTCTCTGATAAATGTCTCCCATTTTTCAAAGTCCTGAAGACAACCCACAAGAAAAGTCATCGACTGGAACCCAGAATGTGAGGCGGCGTTCTAGAGCCTGAAAGAGTACTTGGAAGCAGTCCCACTCCTCTCCATTCCTGTGCAGGGAGAGACACTATATATTTACCTAGTGGTATCACTGTTAGCGGTAAGCTGCGCCATTGTCCAGCAGGATGGCCAGGACAAGCTCCCCTTATTCTACGCTAGTAGAGACATGAACGGGGTTGAAACAAGATATCCCCCCCTGGAGCAGCTCGCTCTCGCACTCATAGTTGCCGCTAGATGCCTCCGCCAGTACTTTCAGGCCCACACAATTCATGTCCTAACAAACCAACCACTGAGGCAGGTATTGCAAAACCCAGAACACTCGGGCAGCCTCAGCAAGTGGGCCATCGAGCTCAGTAAGTTTGACATCGACTACAAACCAAGACCTCCATGAAGGGTCAGGCGGTGGCGGACTTCATCGTTGAGCTCACCCATTGCCAAGATGAACCCAATGTAGAAACAGAGCCCAGCACAGAAATGATAATCGCTGAGGAGCATGTCCCCCAGCAATCGGACTGGAACCTACACGTGGATTGCTCCGCTTGCGCCAGGGCCAGCGATGCTGGAGTCATCTTGACAGGGCCAGGGGGACTGAACGTGGAATACACGTTAAAGTTCAATTTCAAAGCCTCAAATAACATGGCGGAGTATGAAGCGCTCATTGCCGGCCTACTCCTCTCCATTGACTCAGGGGCTGACAGTGTCAACATATTCAGCGACTCCCAATTAGCCATCAACCAGATCAACGCCAGTTTCCAGGCCAAAGACCAACAGTTAGCGTTATACTTGGGGTACGTCAAGACGCCCCTCAAAAAATTCAAATTTCACACCATCACTAAGATCCCCAGGGAAAAGAACGCCAAGGCTGATTCACTCTTAAGACTAGCAATCGCCCAACCACATCAATAGCAAGTGGATCGAGGCAGAACCACTGACTGCAATAACCACCACCAAGGTAACTCACTTCCTCTGGAAGAACATCTACTGCCGCTATGGTGTCCCCCACACAATCATCACAGATAATGGCATGCAATTCAACAACAAGGAACTCATATCTTTCACTGCCAACCTAGGCACCAAAATGAGTTTTGCATCTGTCGCTCACCACCAAACCAACGGCCAAGTCGAAACAGCAAATAAGATAATTAAGAAACTGCTAAAAAAGAAACTGGACCACGCCAAGGGTTTATGAGCAGAGAAGCTTCCGAAAGTTCTGTGGGCCATCAGAACTACCCCAACTTCCGCCACGGGTGAACACCATTCTGCATGATGTTCGGAACTGAGGTCGTCCTACATATTGAAGTAACTCAGCCTACCGCTAGGGTCGAGGCCTACAGCCCGGAGACCAATGGCGAATGTGTCAACCTCAACAGGGACCTCCTAGAGGAGAAACAACATAAGGCCCATTTGCGCAATTTGTAAAACAAGCAACAGGTATCGCATTTCTACAACGCCAGGGTCAAGGCCCGAAACCTACAACTAGGGGACTGGATAATGAAGGAAGTCATTCCATCACCAACGACACTCCTCCCAACTCGGAAAGGTCTGTACAAAATTGTGGAAGTCGCTAGCCCCGGCACCTTCTACCTGATGGACAAAGATGGCGTCACAATGACCCACCCTTGGAATACCGAACACCTTCGATATTACTACGAATAGTCATGCCGCTACCCTAGAGCATTTTGAACCGCTACCTAAAGCTACCCAACGGGTACAACCCCGCTTTTTGTAAACGCTGACATATCAGCTATCAATGAAACGAGGAATTATTCAAACCATTGTTGCCAAGTCCAAACACAAGAATCAACTAGCAACGCCAACAATATTCGGCCGCCTACGTTCGCTACGTCGTGCACTTTGAACAATTTTAATCCCCTTAATGTTTCATTGAGTCACAAAACAGCAGTCAAAACTCTAGCGGTTCATAAATATTCAAACAATGCAATCAGCAAACGCATCCACACATGGCAAAAAATTCAGAAAAAAAATACCAATTATTTATATTGGGGGGCGGGACTCCCCGCCCAAAGATCATCACAGTACAAAAAGGCCTCAGCAGCACCAAAAAAAAAAAAAGGGAAGGGCCTCAGCGGCACTACATTGAGTTGGGATATCTTCAGGGATTCTGGTTAGCAGCAGCGACATCCTCGCCCTCCGGTGGCTGTTGTTGCTCGACCAAATGGCTCGTCTAATCGGACCCACGAGCGGTAGGGCTTGGCATAATAATGGTACCATCCGCTCGAGTGTGGGCAGCCAGAAAAGTAGCACTGGAGACCTCCGACTGAGTAGGAGGTGGGGTTCGCTAAGAGTCGTCCGCCGGACGCATACAGCTCTCGCCGCTACCTAAGCGGGCACCCTTAGCCTCAACGGGAACCACATCCCTCGCAGGCGGTGCATTTTGACCTGATGGCCCAGCAGGCTGAGATGCCTTGACCCAATTGATGGTGCCCTTCTAGTTCAGCAGTTCCACATTGGCCATGGCACCGGCCTTCGCCGTCTTAGTCATGGCCTTATTGTATTCCGCCGATTGCTTAAACGCTTCCACAGCGGCAGCCGCCGCAAGGTCCCCCTCAGCTCCCAGGCGAGCCACCTCGCTCTCCAGCTTCTTCATCTCAGCGGCCCTGGCGACAGATTCCCGTTGAAGGATCTCAACTTTCTTATCCTTAGCCGCCACGCGATCTTACAGCAGGGCTATATCTTGTTCTACCTTGGAGACGTGGTCATTCCGCTCCAGGTCCCTCTCAATGGCGTTGGCCAACTTGCCGCGGGCATCCACTGCATCACAGTCTGCTTTGGTCAGGTGCCGCTCCACATTCGCCAGTCTGTCCTTGGCCTCCCCCAGCTCCCTCTGGAGACCCTTGATCTTCTCCCTAAGCTTTCGCTCAACCTGAGGCTGTTCTGACGCTGCCATGAACAATTCTTGCAGCCCAACCGAGAGATGTCCAAAGGCCGAGCTGAAGGGCAATTGGTTAATGGCGGTTGAGCACACAATCCCCTCCAGGCCGCCAAACCCAAGCCTCTCGCAGAGATGATAAAGAAATTCCCGCTCATGGTCTATTAGGAACCCTGCGTAGGCAGCAAATGAGTCCAGCCCGCTCGCTTGCATCTCCTGGCCGGCGACCACGGGCACCTTGGGAGGAGCCTGTCGCGTCCTCTTCTGCTGGCGAGACCCGATGGTCTCCGCGTAGTCTGCTTCCTCCCCTCCATCTGAGTCATTCTGGCGACGCCTCCTCTGAAGCACCACCCGTGTGGATCCAGAGGACGCAGGCCTCGATCCCTTCAGCGGCTCAAGCCCTGCAACGGTTACTGCTTCCGCCGGCAGCACCACTTTCTCCTTCTGCGCCCAAGGCAGTTAGCGGGCACTCTCTCTTTTTGCTGCACAGTTGCAGCAGGGACCTTACTCCCGTCAGCAACCCCACGGCCCACGCCAGTCCCCGCCTGAACAACGGGCGAACCGTCAGCACCAAGGTAAGAGTGGTGTGGCATGGGTAGCACCACAGACGTCTCAGACTGACTCAGCGCTAGTGCTTCCTGATCCATGACTGTATGCTGGGCCGCCAGCCCTGAGGCGTACATGCTCTCTAGGAAATTATTGATCTCAGCACGGTCCATGTCTTTCTTAAATGCCTCACGGCTAGCTCTGTTACCCGGCAGAGAATCTGAATAAAAGCAGCGGGTCAGCCTGACGATAACCAGACAAACACATATCTGTGGAAAATACTTACCAAGAGCTCATGTCAATTGTTGATCAACCAACAACTCACACCTAGTAAGTAGGCGGAGATCTAGCAAGTTGCGATTCTGCCAGCACCCACGAATTCTTGCCACGCGGCACTCTTCTTCACGCGTCAAGTTATACCGTAGGCCCGTTACAAAAAATAAAAAAAACAGAACAATAATTACAATAGGGAATTATTATACAAAAAAAAAAAAAAACCATCGATGAGTAGCGGGGACCGGCGACAACTTCGGATAGGCTGGAATTCCGACTTAATCCTAAATGACGGCTCCCCCTCATTCGACCCCGCTTGGTACTCCCATCCAGCTGTGGTGACATAGAAGGTCCCATACCATGGTGACATGGAGTCCTTCAAGTTCTCGAGTAGCTTGGGCGCCCCCTAGCGGCGACTCAAGTTCACTTGCCCGCTGCATCCTTAGTGCCTCATGTATATTAATTCGTAGAAGTGTAGCACCTCCGCCACGGTTGGACCCTCACAATCGGACAACCACCATAGCGAGTTAAGCGCCATCAGCAACCGCCACATGTTAGGGCAAATTTGCCCAAAAGCTAGGCCAAACTCACAAACCAAAATTTAGAGATTTGGCAGCAGCGGGAATGTCACTTCCTGGCGGAAGATCGTCTCTAGCACGGCGGCATGCCCCGCTGGCAGGAACAACGCTCTCTCATCCTTCAGCGACGGTCGCAACTTCACTACACCTGGTAGGCGAAATACCCGCTTCATAGGGTTGACAGCAGCCACTATCATCGGTCCTCCTGCCTCGTCAACAATGTGCCTTCACCGAGAACCGAAGCTGACTCAACCTCTTCCCTGCCCACCTCTCCCACCCCATCAGCGGATCCGCTAGCAGCGCTATTGCTCGCCAGCCTCTCCTCCTGCCTTTTGGGAGCAGCGGCATCTTCCCTTACCCTAGAACTCTCAGGAGGACCAGCATGACCCATGGCAACTACCCAAGTTATGTTCTATAGCGACACGATGTCTAGGGGTTCAGACAGTGAGGTTCCTACAGGGGTAGACAGACGCAACGAGTCAATAAACACCCTATCCGCCACATTGAGAGACACGTCAGACCCGGAATCCTCACTGCTCTAGATCTCTACGACTCTAGCCATCCCAAACCCTAAAACCCAAACCAGTCAGTTCATACAGGATCTAAGCCATCCCTTTGTCAGTTACATCTAAGAAAATCAAGAACAATTGCCCAGAAAATGCCAAAACAAGAACATAACGTACTCACACAATCAACCCAGATTCGACCATCTAGCAAATCCCTAACCCCATCTCGCTATCAAACACCAAAACCCACCCCCACAACTTACTCTACACCCTCATAGCATGTCGAAGAAGAGCAAAGCACCCCAAATCGAAAACTCAAAAAACTGATGGAAGTAAACACAGAAATCCAATGGAACAGGGATGAGATTCAAGATACCAACCTCAAGGATGAAAGCTTTGGTGAGATCGAAGTCGCTTGTCTTAACTGCAGATGACCTTCATGTTTTGAAGACGGATAACTTCACGGAATCGTAGCAATCTTCTTCTCAGAACGCAAGGCGAAGCTTGAAGATGACGATACTAAGTAAAAAGTTTAAAGTGTCAAACCTCCAGGTTTCCCTCTCTTTTATGTCAACATCAAATCAATCTAGGCCGTCCGCTGAAAAACGACATAGCACCACAACCGTACACGTGCCCCACAAACGCACTTACTCTCCTGGTCGCCTCGGTTACAAAATCAATAATTACTTGCATTAATGACTAGCTGACGGGCGTGCTGAAGAGACGTTATCGCACACGCTAATCCAATACATATAGGCCACGTGTCAGGCACCATCACATGAAGCGTCTGTCCAAGGTAACCATCGGAAAGGAAAATAGTCAGTCATCGGAACACTAGGTGAGATAGTCTCCTCTAGGTGCAACTCCACTAGCGGAACTTCTCCCTTCCCATCTTGCAAGCGAGATAGTCTCCACTAGGAGCAACTCCGTTAGCGGAACTTCTCCCCTTCCATCTTGCAAGCAAGATAGACTCCACTATGCACAACTCCGCTAGCAGAACTTCTCCCTTTCCATATGACAAGCGAGATAGTCTCCGCTAGGCACAACTCCGCTAGCGGAACTTCTCCCTTTCCATCTTGCAAGCGAGATAGTCTCCGCTAAGCGCAACGCCGCTAGCGGAACTTCTCCATTTCCATCTTGCAAGCCAGATGGTCTCCGCTAATCACAACTCCGCTAGCGGAACTTCTCTCTTTCCATCTGGCAGGCGAGATAGTCTCCGCTAGGTGCAACTCCTCTAGCGGAACTTCTCCCCTTCCATCTTGCAGGTGAGATAGTTTTCGCTAAGCACAACTCCGCTAGCGAAACTTCTCCCTATACCTCGATAAGGAGGCCAACACCGCTAACCGTCATGCCATGCACTGGTCAAGCCGACAGGCATGTTCCAGCGATAACGCCAATCACTTCATATCAGCGGAGGGTCTTCCGCCAAAGGCGATTTCAGAGGCAACGCCTCACTTTGACAACGACCGCCATGAGGTGTTACAGTCAAAATATGATCCTTTGGGACAAGTAGGGGGACACATCAACACAATCTTCAACGGCCCTGATCAGGCATGTTGACCCCCACCACTTGGGTATCAAAGATTGGGTTCGCTACCCAACACCTTCTGCTCAGCGCAGCTCCCCTCAACAAACAATACACTAGCTAAATGGAGGTCTATCTTAGCCGGAGAGTAGGGGACTCCCTGGGGGTCCTAGCTAGGGCCCACCCAAAAGGGTATAAAGCATTTGTTCAGTAAGTCCATGGTTAACAACGCACTGATGCTAATTATGCCTTTGCAAGACTGGCGAAAGCAACGCTTCGAACCGCTAGGCAACTCCCCAACCAAGATTGCCCTCCTTGACTGGGGACTTGGGGGACTTGTACTTACATGGCATTTGCAAGCATAATTATCCATAATAGTCACACTCAAGTTACCGCCAGCGGTACAGACTCCCGCCAAAGGAGTGACCTACGGAAGCACAGCCAAGCAGGCTACTGCCTGAGCCCTGACTTGCCCCTAGATTGCAGCTAATGCGCCGCCACGCTCTGCGCCAAGACAGGATCAGAATATCCAAAAGCTGGGGACTAAAGCATATCAATCCCACATCGAAAACATGAAGAATATCAGTTCCTTATTTACCTATAAAAGGTTCTCTCTTCTCTCCTCATTAATAACGCATTTAATACTCACCTACTGTTACTTTGTCAACATAAATACATTGACTAACTTAGGCATCGGAGAAGAGAAGACCACCCAACGCGGTCTCCCTCTGACGCCCTCTGTATTTTACTTAATAGGTAGCGGAAGCTATTAGAATAGCACAAGTATCGGTCCGCCCATCGGCCCAGCGTTAACAGAGATTTGGCTAGCGCTAAGTCTCAAGCATTAACATCGCCCAAACGTGGTGCTTCTCTCGATGCCTTATTAAAAACCTTGCCGAGTAACAAAAACCATGTGAGACAAAAATAACCTCGGTCGAAGGGGAAAAAGAGCACAACACACCCTTCACGTTTCGAGACCATACATATAGACATCTCCTCCCAATGTCTGCATCTCCCCCTGATGACTACGGTCATCGGAGTTCGGATAACTTCCGCAAACGATGCTACCAACAAGTTTCTCGAAAGTGGAATTTAGGCAATGACTTAGTGAGCAAGTATGCCACACTGTCCTCAGATCAAACCTTCACTTTGATCTTAAGGAGAGTCTGTTGTTGCTGATTATGCTTGGTGTTGTCGCTTTTGATGCAGCCTTTACTTCATTTGTTCAAAGTAAGCAGCATTATCCTAAATGCTCGTAGGCTCATCTGTGGTAGACTTCAAACCATAATTGTTTTGAACATGCATAATTATGGATCCAATCCATATACATTCACGAACCACTTCGTGATTGCAATAATCTCTGCATTGTTTGAAGATATAGCGACTAGGATCTGTTCTGTAGACCTTGAAGATATCACAGTCTTTACCCATGGTGAACACTTAACCATTTTGGGAATGACCTTTGTGTGGGTCAGAAAGATACCCAACAGCAGCAAAACCTTCCAAAACATATGTCATTTTGGGATGGGGATAGTGGACGCAGGCCAGTGTTGGCGGCGTTCCTGGTGTGTGATGGGTCCGAATCCATCGTCTCTCTATAGGGTAGAACAAGCCCATGTCAATCATACATCTCAAGTACTAAAAGATATCTTTTACACCAATCCAATGGCATCGCGTTGGCACAAAGCTATATCTAGCTAACAAGTTCACAACATATGAGATGTCCGGTCTTGTGCATTGAGATAAGTACAATATGCACCTATTGTACTTAAGTAAGGCACTTCTGCCTCTAGCAGATCTTCGTCATCATCCTTTGGACGAAGAGGATCTTTTCAAGATCAAGACTACAGACGATCATGGGGGTGCTTGAAGGCTTTGACCCTGTCAAAATGCCTAAGCATCTATCAACAAGATGCTTAAGTTCCAAACCGAGACATAATCGTGTTGTCCCAAAATCCTTCATCTCAAACTCAGATTTCAAGTGTTCAGCGGTTTCCCTTAACTCTTTAAAGGCTTCTAATAAAGATCATGTCCAACATGAACCACGATAGAATCCAAAACTTGTTATGGAAACACGCGAGCATATCCCTTCCTAATCAAGTAGTCACTTTAGTGAGCATTTCAATCTCTTTGTAAAATGCGCTTTGTGGTCTAGAGCCACTTGACTTGGGTACATGAAGTTCACCATGAACCTTCATGTATATTTCATATCTAGATCCCCATAGAGATACATAGTGACCATATTCATAAGCTGCATGATCAGTTATTCAGAAACTACCAAACTGACAGGGTAATGGAGTGCACTGACATCCATTACGAGAGAATATGTCTCATCGTAGTCAATTTCAGGGCTTTTTGTTATATACCTTGCTCCATAAGGCGAGATTGCCATCTCTTTTTCTCATCACACTTTCTAACGAATACCCATTAGTCAACAAGTTTTATGTTAGGAGGTGTTGGCATCAGTGGCTCAAAAACCTTCCTCTTCGTTAGAGAATCCAACTTAACCTGGATCACATCTTTCCATTTAGGCCAAATTTCTCTACGTTGGCATTCATTCATCAACGAAGCGTGGTTCGATATCATCGGACTCAACAAACTCATGCGCAACGAAATGCCAACTACATCATCAATTATGATGGATTTTCTGTCCCACGTCTCATGTACACTAGTGTAATTTTCAAAGAGCTCTATATTCTCAAGAATAGGTTCTGAAGTTGAGGCGTCCCCCAACAATAACCATAACCCGGAAGATACTCATGAGACAGATTTTGAGTCTTGATGATCAAAGGATTGGAATGTGCCAAAGTATCATTTGAACCCACGGGCCTCCCACACATCCTAGCTGGGGCCATGGCCTATAACACCAGAGCGCCACTCTATTTGGCTTTGGCGCTATGCCTACCTCCGTGTAGGGTGGCGCTAAGTCCTCTCGTAGGGATGTCCTTCCTTGCAGGAATATTTGCAGCAGATGTGTGTGATCTCGTCACTTTAATAGGGTGTTCTTCCTGTCGTTCCTGCTGAACATTCGTGTTCTTATCTCTCCCTAACGATGGGAAAAATGTCTCATCAAAGTGACATCTACAAATCTACCGGTAAGGAGATTGCCTAGCAAGGGTATTAAGTGGCGGATGATTGTTGGAGTCTCAAATCCAACGTAGTTGCCCATTCGTCTTTAAGGACCCATCATAGAGCATTGTGACGGTGCAATTGGCACATAAATGGCACACTCAAAGATGCATAAGTACTATACTTGTAACCAGTCACTAGCTGTAACACAGAGGTAGATTGAATGGTTGTGGGTCGTAGACGAATTAGCATAGCTTCATGCGATATTGCATCACCCCAAGTGGATATAAGGAGATTGGTGCTCATTACCAATGTCCGGACTACCATCGTAGACATTTCCGCGAGACCATTTAGGTGTGTTCATGGGAATATGATGTCCAACATCAGTCCCAATGCAATAACCATCGAAAGTCTTCGATGTAAACTCTCTAGCATCGTCAAGTCCAATTGACAGAATAGGATGGTCTGGGGAGTGGGCCCGTTGTCATATGATACTTGCTAGGAGTATAGCATAAGCAACATTACAAGTGGACAATGGCACAACACGTGACCAGCATGTTTGCGTGTCAACCAACATCATCAGATATTTAAACGTCCGCAAGTTGGTTGAACTAGTCCACAGAATCCCCACGGATTCTATGTAAGAACAGAATGAGTATTTTCATATTCTTTGCATAGGACGGTCTCAGTCCTACCTTCCCTAAGGAACAGGCTTTGTAAAACAAGTGAGAGGCTTTAGAATCAACCAATAAGGATTTTGGTTGGGGCTAAGCGTCTGAAACGCTATTTGAAGCAAAATTGGTGATTGCAACATCACCTGGGGCGTCATCACCATGATGTACGCTATCCATTGCGTCATGGATAAGGACTATGCTAGTCCTGGGCTGGTGGTGGACTGCGGCAGCTCCGGAGACAGCAGTGGCAGTCACACTTAGTCCGAGAATCAACTTTTGATTCATGCTTTGTTTCGCTCGAAAGAAAGGATGTCCATGTGAAGTCTTTAGTAGAAAGATCATCATATCAGGACTAGGATGACCTATCCTGTCGTGATAAAGTCAATATGTGTCTAAATCCAAGAGATTTTTTCTCATAACTTTTATTGGATTAATAGCTTGAATAGTGACATAGAGTCCACTAGGGAGACATATAAACTTCTCTAATGCCTTTATTCGCAATCATTAGAGGTAGTGCAAAGGAACTTATTTCTATTCTCTACAAGCACTTTCACATGGAATCCATTGGCTATTCATAGGTGCGATTTGCCCTAGGAGCGTAGAGAGTTTCTGCGACAGTAATCAAGATGCCATTTGGCAAGGGAGAACTTAGGCTATTCCATGTCCTTGAATCAATACTGATGGTCCAGCCATCGTAGTCACAAAGTCATATGCTCAGAATCAAAATTGAATCATAATGAAAAGAACTCAAAAGTTTATTCATAAGCCAACGGAGTTGCATCATTGTCTCTTTGACCAAAGAAAATCTAATCCAAAATGCTAGCTAACGCAAAATAATGGTAGTCGTCTAACTTCTTTCGGTAATTCCAAAATAAATGTGACCAAGTGAGTAGAGAGATGTCGGTGGAGCAAGGCTCGCTTAAGTACCACTAATCTTAGAATCTTCCTAGACATCACACTTACTTTGGGCGAGCCTACTTTGCAGAAAGACTAAACCATTGGCATTTACTACAAAGTATATTACAAATTCCTATTACATCTCTTGGAAAAATAAAGAATTAAACAGAATTGAAGATCTATTGATCCCAGCCAGATTTGTAGTCTTCAACCCTTCACTCTAGATCATCTTCATGATCTTCTTGTTCCACATAGTGAGCTTCTCTTGCTTCACAATATTCTTTGTAGGCGGTGACAATTTCTTCACGAGCTCTACAATTATGTGCCCAATGACCAGATTCTCCATATCGAGAACATACATCTCTTTGCTTAGACTCTATTTGATTGAGGTGCTTCGAAAGTGTCATTTAGATGGCTCTAGTGTTGGTGGCCTCACCAACATGGCCAGAGGCGTTCCTCCCTCTCTCTTTCCACTTTGACCGCTTCAGTTCCGTGTTCTCCTATTTTGGCGGTTACCTCCCAAGTAGAGCGATTATATGGACCAGAACATCCAGAAGTATCCCTAAGATTAGGGTTTCACTCTTAGCACCCTCTCTTAGGGGCGCCACTATAATTAGATTCCGGAATATGCTCTGTTTCCACTTATCTCGAATTATAATTCTTCACAAGGATGTTGTCATGCTTTTCAGCGACATTCGTAGCTCCAATGAGCTTATGAAACCTTGTGATCCGTCCTGTAGTAACATCGATTCAATAGTTCTGAGCAACCATCAATTCAGAGATGGGGAAGGTAGAGAGAGTCTTCTAAATCAACATCGCATTTGTAATCTCTTTACCACAGAATTCCATTAAGGATTTAATGCAAAGTACTTCCGAGTTGTAGTCAAGAACTGAATTGAAATTACAGAAGCAGAGGATATGCCATCTCACTTCTAGGTCAGGAAGCAGGGAGTCATGGACGTTGCCAAATCTTTCTTCAAGTGAGACCCACAGCCTTCTAGGGTCTTCTTCATTCATACACTCATACTGGAGCGAATCATCCATATGATGAGTCATTAGGATGATGGCTTTCGCCTTATTTGCCTTTAAGGCTGCTCTATTTGCCTCCAAAGCTTGAGTTTGCTTAACAGTTAGCACGTCCTGGCTAGGCTCCAGAATCATATCCAGGTTTCCATCGGCCTTGAGATGCTGGCGGACATCACAAACCCACCTGTGATATCCAGAGCCAGTTGTTCCTAATGGAGCAAAGTCCAATTTGTTCAGGTTACTCATCCTGAAAGAGAACAAGAAAAATGGTTAGTTTTGGAGTGGAAAAAACTACCACGAAAACATATAAAATTCCTAAGCGTAATCGCTTCTAAGAAATTAGGAATTTCTAACCGTAATCGCTTCCAATAAATTCAATTCCAAGAGGTATTGGATTAGATCGAAACAATGACGTAAACGGTTGATTCATAAATTCTCTACAAACTCTAAGTTTGGAGATCTCAACAAGCTTTAAGCTTGGAGTGAGTACGAACCCCCACAGTTCAGCTTAATTAGTCTCCCCTATGATGAAGAAAGGGGGGTAGAAGAAGGGAGTTTGCAAGTCCCCGAGAAAAAGAAGAGAAATTGAATTTAAAAACTCTAAAAAAACAGGAACTTTTAGAAAGAAAAAAACCTCGAAATTGGTCATCGGAAAATTTGACGTGAAAAAGTCGCCGGAAAAGTGGCTGGAAAGTTGACCGGAAACAGTCAACCGGCTTTGACAGGTGCTGACGTGGCGCTGGGGTCAGCTGCTGACATGGCAGCGGCGGTGGGTCAGTGGGTCAGTGGGTCGAGTTGACTTTGGGCTTTTGGCCTTGTTCCTTTCTTCTTCTGGCCTGGGCCTTCCTTTCTTCTCTCTTTCTTCTTCTTTTCTTCTTTTCTGCCGGTTCAAAGTGCAGCTTGAACTTTTGGCCAATCCGGAGATTAAATGGCCGATTCCGGGAAAAGTTTTTCTGGTTCCCTGATTATGGGATTGACCCGCTGCTTCTGGAAAAATTTGGTAGTTATTGGAGGTCTGGAAGGTGGTGAACCGGTGGAATATTTTCTGTGGGTGGTTGGGAACTTCTAGTGGCTGTTACAATAGGTTTCCGGCCTGTTCTTGGGGTGGCGCTCAAGTTGGCATTTTTTCCATTGGGTAATACCCGCGGGTAATATACCCACCCAGCAACCAAAATGGGTAATACCCATGAAACCCATACCCAGTCATTTTTTTCGCAGGTATTTCCATACCCACCCATCGGGTAAATGGGTACCCAACTACCCATCTGTTTGCTTTAATTTTTTTTTTTTTGGCTGAGAAAAACATTTCTAAGAACAGAAAGAAAAAAAAAACCGTAAGAGTAGATCTGTGATTGTGGGAATACTGAAATCAATTCCTTCAATTATTCATCATATGTGATTGATCAGATCGCTCTCGCTACATCACCACTCCTACACTCTCAAATCCTCGTCTCCGATTCTAGAGGGTACACCTTGAAGAAGATGCGCGCGTAGGACTCAGCCACCACCGCCACCACTCAAATAGCACTGAGAGCCACCGGCGCATTCTCTGTAACATTGATGGCGTCGAAGCCGTAGGCGACGAAGATCAGGAGCTCAATTTGAAACCAAAGGAGGAAGAAAGAGAGTTGTCCATCAACAACGAAGATGTGGAGCTCTATTTGAAATTAAAGGAGGAATGAATGAAGATCTAAGAGAAGATGAGATAAATCTGGGAGAAGATGAAGACCTGGGATTTAGAGAGACGTGAAAATTTTTCTTTCTTTTTCTTTTTTTTACCTTTTTCATCTTTTTTTTTTTAATCATAAACTTAATTTTGATTGAAAATTGTAAAAACAAAAAAAATGTGTAAGAATATGGTTCTAGTTAGACCTCCATATTTACTATTTAGACCTCCTCTTCAATATTTCTTCCTTAATCTTCCAGTTTTGTCCCTTTTTTTTTAATATTTTATTCTTGTCAACTTCCACACCACTTCTCTAGTTCTGGCTATATCCTGCAATTACATCTGCTGCCTTAGCTACATCCTTATAGCCTATTGTTTAATTGTTTGGAGGAAGGACATATAGTACTATATTCCAAGAATTTAAGTTTAGACATTTAATTCATGCTTTGGGTATGAAGTTCAATGGGAGTATGATTTTTTTTCGAAACTCAATTGCAATGGATTAATGAGTAATCGTCTAAATGAAGGGAATTCCTCGAATTTGAATGGTGGCAAAGATAAAGAGAAAAACTTGGACTAGATCACAGACCTCAATAACAAGCTTGGTTCTTAACGCTAAAACTTTCAAGAACGGTGCAAATGCAGGGGAAGAGTTATCAGTGACATATATATCAAATTACTAATCAATAATTAAATTCCAACAATTGGGTCTTGAGTATGAATATATAATAATAGACGTACCAATAATTTGATAGCTAATAAGAAACCCAGATGAGAGAAAGAGTGAGGGAGAAGAAGATGGAGACAGAATTGGTTGTGGTTTTTCTATATTTTTTTGTTATTTAGCTTTTGATAGGGGTAAATTAGGAACTAAATTTTTACAAAAATTAATGGAGGTCCATATAGCAAATCTGGAGGTCTGAATAGAATCACCCATAGCTTAATAAGTTTTGATTAAAAAAATAAATAAAAAATAAAACAAAATAGTTTAATAAGTTATATGGGTATGGGTACCCCCGGATATACCCATACCTGAGCGGGTATCCAACACCCATTACCCATTTACCCGTGGGTAATTTACCGCTACAAATATCCGAATCTTTTTAGCCAAATAGAACGGGTACCCGTCGATACCCATACCCGTGGGTTTTTATGCCATCCTTAGGTGGCGCCACCGGTTCTAGACTCCTAGTATTGAGGGCTTCAATATATGCGGCGATGGTTGCTAGGATTTGAAAGCTACGATTTTAGGGTTTTAGGGTTAGTGCTTCGTGCTAATAACATGTTTAAGGAAAACTGAATTTGGAGAGAATTGAATCATATTTTCATTGATAATAGGGGACTCTTTATATAGAGGATTACAAGCATAGAGATAGAGTTGTGCATGGAAACATAATCGCACATTGATTGGATATCTCCTAAGATTCTCCAAAAATATCTCTAATATAAACCCTATTTCAACTAGAGCAAGTAACCTCGAGTTTAGGCCAGACACATATTCTGGATTTACTTCACTTCCTTCGCTCTCCTACCTTAGTGCCTTGGCAACTAAGTGTAGAGTGGAGGAACTGCTTATACCGGATTTCGCAGATGGAGTTTCGCTCTTCTCATATTTTTCGTGAAGGTAACCGAGTTGCAGATGCTTTGGCAAATGCAGGGATAAATTCACCAGGTTTGACGTGGTGGGTCTTGTCCCCTGATTCGGTTCTCTCTTTTTGTAATAGCGATTGGTTGGGGCTTCCAAACTTTCGATTCTGTTAGTTTTCTTCGTTAGTTGCAAGTTATAGGTTGGTTTTTTGTTTCAGGTGGGCTATGATTTAGGCCCCTCCTACTTTACTATTCTTCTTTTCCTTTTTTAATAAATTATCCTCGCTTCGTCGGGGTTTAACCAAAAAAAAAAAAAAGCTATCAAGAATTTTTAAATGTCTTAATTTATTTCAATGCCAATACTTGTGCCCTGAATTATAAGATTTCACTCATATCATGAGGAAGAATCTACAGAGTAGTCTATATATAGGAGCTAAAATGAAATACAAAAGGACAGCCAATCAACTAATCTCTCATATTATCAAAGTCTCTCCGGAGCAAACCTACCTTCAACCTAGTTGAAACTAGTGATGCAAGGGTAATGCCCTCACAACCCAGCGAAGTTAAAGTCATGCTTTAGTAAAACTCGTGCTTTCTCCTACTTCCCGATGATTTCTCTGCTCAATCTACAACATTGAGTATCGATTTGGTGACGCAAAAAGATCACACCACAAGTCCTTATCCATAAGGTAAAAGTTCTTATTCGTAAAGGCATAGAAAAGAACCCTGTGACGAGGTTGGTACTCTCCTCGTCCACATCGTTTGAGAAGAATTCGAAGTTAGGTCAAGGGACATCCTCGACGACTACATCCAACGGTGTTGACATGCCTACAAATTCAAAAGAGACAGTTTGCAACCCCAAACCAATAGAAGCCAAACATTAAGAACAAGAATCCCAAAGTTCCTAAATATTTTCATATTAAGTGGCAGCCTCCTAACACAAATCAAGTTAAATTAAATTTTCATGGTTCTGTTCAAAATGGAAAGGCTACTATTGGATATGTTATTAGGAATGCTAATGGTAATCCTTTATTTGTTGCCAATAAGAAGTTGGGGAAGACTATTGCTCTTGTTGCAGAAGCAACCGCTTTAGGAATGGTTTACACAATGCTCTTCTTCATTAATAGTCCAATATTTCAATAGAAGGTGATTCCAAACTACTTATCGACTGTGTTCAAGGAAGATGTGAAGTACCATGGAAAATTCACCTTTTAATTCAAGATATAAGGCAGTTGGCTCAACGATTCAATTTCATCATTTTCAAGTATATTTACCTGGAAGCAAATTTTGTTACACATCATCTAGCATCTATGGCTCATAGTTCTCAAAATTATTCTATATGATTTTTCTGTTTACCCCTTATTGTGTCCCTAGGGTTCCATTTTGATCAGTTGGGAGGGGGTGTTAGTAGGGGTTTTGTCCTTTAGTTTCTTGTTTTTGTTTCTATCATCGAAAAAAAAAAAAGTCAGAGTACGTAGCGATCACATATCTTTTTGCTGCCATTTACAGACAGACAAGAATATGCATTAGTACCCACAGTTGTACACAAAACTATGTCCACTCATTAGACATCAAATACATCGAAATAGAGGGCCTCCTCCTTTTGTACTACCCCAGAGGATTCGGTAAAAGCACCAAAAGGTTCTCCTTTAAAAACTTACGGAATTTATTGAAAGTAAACCAAGTTACTAGCATAATGCAAGCCTAAAACAAAAACTCAACCCAATTTACTCAGGCCCAACAGAGAGGCCCAATTCACCAAGCCCAAAGTGAGGGCAGCAAAGAGCCCAGCACGATCTTCTCATCAGGAAACCTTGCTGTTGCCACTGACGACAGCCATCATCTTCCACCCAACCTACTCATCACTGATCTACCAGCAACTTGCTCGCCTGCCCACCAACAACCACCGCATGGCAGAAACCAGAGTAGGCCCTGAGGGTAGCTACCTGAGGCAGCTGCCTCAGGCCACCAGCTTCTGGGGGGCCTCTAAAGCTTTGAGTTCCAGTATGCTTAGTATAATATATAACAACTTTGCGAGTTTGAAACTGGTTGGTTGTGTTAGTGCGGCTGTGATGTGGTCTTTGCTCTATCTTGGTAATTGGGGTTCGACTCCTCATGATAACTTTGAGATCTGAGTTTTCCTTCTTTTGTCTTACATTTTCAGTTCATTTTTTTATTTTAGGATTAAATACTTGTTACTCCTCAAACTTTTGCCTGAAAAACAGTTTAGTCCCTCGCCTTTCAAATTAAACTGGATAGTCCTTATTCTCTCTAATTCTCACACAACAGGTCTAAAATGACTATTCTACCCCTAAGATCCTTTTTTTATTTTTTTCTCTCTCTTTTTTTAATTTATCTCTCTTTTTTTTTTTTCTGTTTTTCTCTCTCTCCCTCTCCACATATCGATCTTGTCCTCCTCACCCTCAGCAGCCTCAAGCTCCTCGTCGACGCCCACTTCAACAATGGCAGCGTGCGTCTCACTCTCGACCTTCCTGTCCCCAACTCCGGCGCGGGCAGAGTGCCATACTCGTAGCCCGTCCGCTTCAAGCAACCCTCCACTTCGTTTCTGGCTAGCTTCTCCACATTCTTCACGTTCTCCGTCAGCAATTTGACCCCTCCTCGATCGGCGGCGGGATGGCTTTTATCATCTTACAGGACGATGAGGTTGTCAGAGACGTCAGTGGGTTCCTGGGGCTTTAGAGCTTGGAGGACCCAGGTTCGGGTTCCGGGTCGAGCTTTGTGACTATGGAGTTCGACACGTTTATGGACGTGGAGTTCAAGGACATTAATAGCAACCATGTAGGCCTGGATCTCAACTCCATGGTTTCATCACAGGTCAGCGATCTTGGCACTGCGGATATTGATCTCAAGATCGGGGACCTCGTGAATTGCTAGATCGAATTCGGAGGGTCGAGTCGGGTCTTCAACATATCCGTTTAATATTCGAATCTCAAACCTAGAGACCCGCTCCTCTCCTTCCCTCTCAATCTTGATTAGTACGTTTTGGCAGCTGAATCAGGAGAAAGAAAGCTATGATCCGAAGCAAGGTCAACCGACAATGTCTTCTAACATTACGAGATTGCCTTTCTGTTAGTTCTTCAACTTTTCCAGCCAGTTTTATCAATTGTT
>LYNE01000747.1:73792-92381 GCA_001662545.1 Rosa x damascena
AAATGAAATAAAATTAGTCCCAGCATCTCAATTCCACCACTTATACTCGCTTAGACATCCCATCCAGCAGCACTTGCATCACGCCGACGGCCTCATATCCACTGAAGAGTTGTGCACCGATGCGTAGGGCCACCGGACAAGCGTGTTTGAGCCCAAAAGTATTTTTTGGCAAGATCCCTTTAGGGGATTTAGCATAGCGGGCCGATATATGCGGCCCAAAAATAAGCCTACATGGGTTTGGGTTACAGCTTCACCCATTCCGAGATCCATAAGGAAAACGAGCCCTTATTGGAATCAAGTAGCGGAGACTGAGTAGGAACTTCAATCAATAATCCTTCTATGGCAAGGAACAGTCGAAACCCTAGGGTATAAGTACCAGGTTTCAAGGACTAAAAAGACACAACTCTTCAATCAATCAAATAGATTACCAAAGCCTCTCCGGAGCAAACCTACCTGCAACCCAGTTGCAAAACCAGCGAAGCAACGGTAACGCCCTCACAACCCAGCGAAGCTAAAGATACGCTTTAGCAAACTCTGTGCTTTCTTCCAACTTCCCAGTGATTGCTCTGCTTAGTGTACAATACTAAGTATCGATTCAGTGAACGCAAGATACCAAAATCAAAGCCCTTACCTGTAAGGCAAAAAGTTCTTTTTCAAATGGTAGAGAAAAGAACCTTGTGACGAGGTTGGTGCTCTCCTCGTCCACATCATTTGATCAAGAAGTCAGGTCAAGGGACTCCCCAACGACTGCACCCCATGGTGCTGGCACGCTCGCGCACTCAAAAGAAACTGTTTGCAACCAGACTTGTTTTGGAGCCAAACATTTTGGCATGCCCAGTGGGACTTGCATAGTGTTTCTTTGCAATCGCAACCATTGGGAAGTCGAGCGCGAACCCTTACCAAAAGGTTTACGCTAACTGCCCTAACCACTGGACCTCCAATTATAGGCCGCACTCTCGTCCAAACTGTCGTGGTCTTACGGACGAACAGGTGACTCAAAGGTTCTCACTCAACCCGCGATCATCAGACATGTCAACTGAACAGGGTGGCACTACCCAGCCCGCTACTAAGGGCGACAACAACCCTCTTGTCTAGCCTAACGAGGCTGGCAACTCATCCAATACTACCCAAGCAGTGTTAGGTGTGGAGACTATTGAGCCCTATGTGCCGATTCTCGTCCCAGAGAATGCTAGCATAGAAGAGCGGCTTGCTATTTTTTAGCAAAATTCTACTGCGTACAACGAAAGGACAAGAAAGGTCTTGGAGGCGCAGCAAAAGAGGATGAATGAACTTTTGTAATAGGCCCAACAAGAGTGGCAGCAGACCCAGGAGCAGCTTGCCAACATGGCCAAGCAAAATCAAGAAAACCATAAGATGCTCATGGATACGATTAGCGGTCAAGGCAAAAACATCTCTGCCGATATTGCGAACCAAGCCAAGCATATTGCTTCAAAATTGGCAGGTCTTCGCAATGATGGATCTAATCTCGCAACCCAAGTGGCCATGCAGAGAGCTGACTTGGACCAGGCTAAAGAAGTTCTGAACAAGGCTTTAGGAGACCCCAATGCCATCCTTGGCTTGCTCGGTCAACCCTCAGGATCTGGTAAATACATACCACCTAATACCCGCGAGAAGTTTAGCAGTAGTACCACTACGCCATCTGCAACCGCCACTGCCTCGTCAACTAAAAATAAGGAAAAAGTTCTGGTGATTGCTGGAAAAGAGAAGTTTACACCCCCTGTAGCACAGAAGAGCAAAACCCTGAAATTTGGCTAGGGCATGCCCACAGATACTGCCGCATTTTCTTAGTATGACAATGATGGAGCAGAGAATATATACCAGGAGCTGCGAGAAAATTATTATGGCACTAACCAGGCAGGAAATCCAATCAAGATAACAGCTCTGGTAAAGGATGTGTCCCCGCCAGCGGTGACTCTTTAGCAATCCGCTATTCCCAAGACAATTCATTTAGAGGAAGGAAAGGTGACTGCTAGCCAAGCTATACCTTTGCAAACTGCTCGCCAGACTGTGGCGATACCTCCTCCTCCTGGCCCAGAGTACGGGAGACGCGAAGAGGTAGAGGAGATGATCAGGTTGGCTAACCCTAGGGCCCACCTTGATGGGGTTTATAAGGGGCCCTTCCCACCGCATATAATGCTCGAGCCTTTTCCTAGAGGCTACAAAAAAACATCATATTTTCTACTTTTTCAGGAGAAGATACTGAGAATGCGGAAACTCATCTGGCCAGGTTTAGGGTACAATGCTGCCAGTACCAGAATGATGACATCCTCAAGTGCAGGATCTTTGGCACTTCTCTTTCTGGAGCTGCTTTTAGATGATTTTCTAAGCTTCGACCAGGATCAGTGGCAGATTGTCCAGTGATGGAAAAGCTCTTTTGAGAGACTTTTGGAGCTATTAAGCCTGAGATTGACTTGGCCTCTCTCACTCAAATGGTCCAACAGCCCACTGAGTCTGCTATTGCTTATATTCATCGCTTCCAGATTCAGAAGGCCAAACTGAGTATGGTATTGCCTGAGAAAGAATTATGACACGTTTACTTACTTGAAATTGAAAATAATTCTGAATCGGAGACAAGTGGAATGGGAGAAGAAAGGAATCGGTATTGATTCCGGCGGAATGATTCCTAAACCCATCTCCCCCCTTCGTAATCGAATTCCTGAGTACTCAGGAATCGATTCCTAATAAATAGGTGGGACCTACACCAATTCCGATTCCTTCATGTGTTAGTAAACACAGGAATTCTTTTACCTGGAATCATTCCGATTCCTTTATATGTTAGTAAACACAAGGGTGTTTTTATTCCGTAATCATTCCATTACATTCCATTCCATTCCAAGTAAGTAAACGTGCCCTTAGTTAAGTTGGCGATCAAGGGCTTGGAATCACGCCAGTGAAAGAAGCAACATGGCAGCATGATCCAATCAATGAGAGAGCTTATCACAGAGGTGGGCAACTTTGTGCATCTCCTCAGAGAAACCAAAACGAGAAAGAATGCGTCCAAAGGCACCTACGTACCTGGAAAACACCGTACAGTGGCCGCTCTGAACTATCAACCGACCACCTATGATCCCTATTATCAAGGCGAAGAACTTTTCCAGGATGACGAGGATGAAGAGGAGAATGAGATCTCCGCATTTGAGCTGACAGGGAGGAAAAACTCAGCTTGAAGCAGTTGAAAATATCTAAGGAGCCTGTCAAGCTCAAATCTATAGCCTTCATGAAACCTGAGTTCGCAACCTATACATATGATGCCAATAAGGGACATGAGATTTTAGATGAGATGATCGCCGCGAAGATGGTGAAGACAGATTTTGGACCCTTTGCTCAACCTGTGGAATCATAACATAGCTGAGTGCATAAAGCTGAAGGATCAGATTCAGATATGGCTCAATAATGGAAGTTTACAGGTGGAAGCTCCGGTGACCGCGGCAGTGCTAGTGGTCCTGAACCCTTTTCCTGACACTAGGGTCAATATGGTCGATGTGGATTGGACCAAGAAGAACCAGAGGAAACCAACTCTAGATTTGACTACAAGGGGGCTAGAAGAAGACAAGGATGAGATCCCAGCAAAGAAGAAGGCCAGACCTGTCAGCGAGGCCTCACCAGTGGTCTTATGCTCGCGATGCAAAGAGGAATGTGGCATCCAAGTGTCACATGAATAGGTCGAGCAAACATTTCGCTTTGGCTCTTTCTAACCATGTAAATAGGCTTCACCATCGTGAAATTATCAACCCTCTAGTCCAACAACAAGCAACAAGATGGAATCACTACCATGCCCAAGGGATTCCAACTTGTTCAGGATATTGAAAGTGGCCGCGACCGAACAGAGCCAAGAAGGAAAGGCTAGGGACAAGCACAAAGATATCTTGACCAAACCTTACATTCCGCTTGCTTCGACCTCTTCCATCAAGGAGGGTAAGTGGTACACCAAGGAGAAGGGGAAGGCGGTAGAGATCAGCCCTTGCAAGAAAAGGAAGCTGCAACGCAGGTTTGGAGAAGCCAAGCGAACACTAGAGGCTCTGGATCAAGGACTGATCAAGCCTTCACAATTGGTCAAATCTCCTGAACAATATCAGAAGGAGATGGAGGCACTAGCGGCTAAGCCATTGATGGCTCCTTGCCGCTTTAAAAAGCAAGCAAGTTCGAAGTCAAGGTCTTCTAAGCCCAGTGTTTTCTGTAGGATCACTAAGGAGCGGACACCTCCACCAGCTAGGAAGGAAAGCTCGCCAACTAGGCCCCAGGTGTCCGACGCAGGTTGTTTCGCGAGAAGCCAAAAGCCAAGTCCTTAATTTTTGAGAGATTGGGGGCCAAGGACAACACTACAAATGCCTTGCAGTGGAGACCTAAAAAAGTTCAAAGTCTAGTGGTCGCTCCCCCAAAGGAGTGCCCAGCAGGCGCACAAAGGTCAGACCCACCAACGCAGGTTGCCGCGACGCAGGAACACAAGCAATGTGAGGTAAATGGCCTAGAAGAAGAGTCATTAGTAGCCTTGTTGGCTAAATAATTCAATACCGACATCCCAGTTGATGAGCCCAAGCACAACCTGGAGGAGGTGGTGGATGAGATAGAAGTGGTTGACACCTCCTATAACATGGTTTACGTGCTTCCCGCGAAGTATGCACTGCTAGTCGCCTCGCGAGAATGTGTAGCAGAGGGAGATAGTGAACAACCTCTGCAGATCACCTCAGCGGCAACAACACCTGTAGAGGAAGCAGTGTTCCTTGAGACTGAGGATACCAACAGCAAAGAGTTCTTCATGAGCTTTACAAGGCCAACACCCGCCATGGTCTAACACATGAGACCCCTCTGTATATCAAGGGGGAAATTGACGGCACCAAAGTTAGCAAAATCATGGTCGATACCGGAGCTGCAATTAATGTCGTTACTACAAGGACCATGCAGCTGCTGGGAATCAAGAAATAGAAGATCCAACCTACGTCCCTCACGCTTAAGAACTTCGCGGGGACCATAACGAAGACATTGGGCCTATTGTTCTTGCGTATCATGGTTGGCCCCGTAGAGGGAGTTTATGCTTTCTTTGTTACAACTACTACGCGGCCTACAGCGCCATTCTAGGCCGAGACTGGAACCACTGGAGCTATTGTGTTCCATCAACTCTCCACCAGGAACTGATTATGTTCACTGACAAGGCTGAGGTATTAAAGTTGATCCTTGCCCATCCCTGTGTCTGCAAATTACGTAGATGCTAGGTACTACTTAGAGCCAATCACTCCATTGCAAGTCAGTAGCATCGATGACAAGGGCCACCCCACAGGGGTGATGACCTATGAATTGGCACAGTAGGGGCTCACTCTCGCTAAGGAAGGCCTGGAGAGGTATGGCCACGCGGTGCCCAATACTTCTAATAATTAATGGATTACGACCTTCTAGAGGAAGGAATAGAGACCCTCCATTCTTTGTTTGAAAGGCTATCCTCGTACTTGGTGGAAAAAGAGGCCTATGAAAGAGTCGCGACCTTGGAAATTGTCAACGAGGAGTTCTCAGACCAAGAAGAAGAAGAGATTCAACTTGCCCCAGCGGCATTTGATGACACACCTCCAAAGGTTAGGGACCCTACTGAGAAGGTCAATCTTGGAACAGCTGACAAGCTTATGGAAGTGGCTATCAGCACTTATTTAGAGCCTACCGAGAAACAGAGGCTCATCGACTTATTGCTGGAATTCAAGGACTGCTTCGAGGAAAAATATGAAGATATGCCAGGCCTATCACCAGACTTGGTATGTCATCAGCTGCCAACACTCCCTAACAAGAGGCCCATGAAACAAGACCCGCGAAGAATGAACTCGGAGACCCAAGTTCTGGTCAAAGAGGAAGTCGAAAAGATGCACAAGTCAGGCATTATCAGGGTGGCCAAGTACAATTAGTGGTTATCTAACAGAGTGCCTGTGCGTAAGAAGAATGTCAAAATGAGGGTCTGCGTGGATTACAGAGACCTTAACATGGCTACACCTAAAGATGTCTACCCCATGCCGCGGATATGTTGGTAGATGTAGTAGCGGGACATGAATTATTGTCCTTCATGGACGGAACTTCGGGGTACCACCAAATTCCAGTCGCGGAGGAGGATAGACACAAGACCTCGTTCCATTGCCCAGGGTTTGCGGGCATTTTCAAATATGTGGTCATGCCCTTTGGACTGAAGAATGCCGGGGCCACATATCAGCGAGCCATGAACCTAATCTTCCACGACATACTTAGGAAGATTTTAGAGGTTTACATTGATGACGTAGTCATGAAGTCTAAGAAGTGGGGAGACCACATCACGGATCTCAAAAAGGTTTTCTAGCACATACGGCTACACAAGCTCAAGATGAACCCCGTCAAATGCATTTTTGGAGTTTAGGCCAGTGATTTCCTGGGATTCATTGTACATCAAAGAGGCATTGAGGTACATGAGGTTAAGGCCAATGCGGTTATCAACGCGTCTCCCCCCCGAACTAAGAAAGAGTTACAGTGATTGCTGGGTAAGATTAACTTCTTGCTACTATTCATCTCTAACTCTGCAGGTAAAATCCAGCCTTTTTCCCCACTGCTGAAACTACAGGGAAAAATGAGTTCATGTGGAAACCTAAACATTAAGAGGCTTTCGACAAAATCAAGGCCTATTTGGCGAGCCCACCAGTGCTTGTTCCTCCTAGAACTAGATTTCCATTAAAGCTATATATTTCAGCAGCTGAGGGTTCCATTGGCAGCCTACTTGCCTAGGATGATGAAGAGGGTGTCGAACATGCCATCTTTTACCTCAGTAGGACACTCACATATTGCAAAACGAGGTACACTCCAATGGAAAAGCTGTGTCATACACTATACTTCTCGACATGCAAGTTACGGCATTACATGTCCTTTACTACTTACATCATTGCTCAAACCGATCTAGTCAGGTATATGCTGTCGCGACCTATCCTAAAGGGTCTCATTGGCAGTGGGTACTCGCCTTGTCAGAATTTTTTGCTACAATATTTGCCTCAGAAAGCAGTACAAGGGCAAGCCATTGCAGACATCCTGGCACATCACCCCATGCAGGACGTTCCCACCGTAAGAGACTTAGAAGTTGCTGCTGAAACTGTAGATTGCTCGGATTTGGTGTGCTTGCCAGAGTATGCCATGCTATATCAAGCCATAATTTCACTTCAACCCTGGGTGTTATATTTTGACGGATCAAGAACAGATACACTGGCAGGGGCAGGGGTTGTTTTGGAGAACCCAAAGGGCGATCGTTTTTCCTACTCTTTCTAGTTGGAGTTCTGGTGCAGTAATAACCACGCAGAATATGAGGCCCTCATTATTAGCCTAGAGGTGTTGCTGGAACTAGGTGTCAAAGACATCCAGGTACGCGGCGACTCTTTGCTCATGATCAATCAGCTTTGCGAGAAGTTCAGGTGCATAAGCTACTTGCTCGCACCATATTTGAGTTGTGCTCTTGAGCTTTTGGAGCATATTCCTCGCGAGCACAACTTTACTGCTAACTCTCTTAGCTCGCCACAAGCATTACCTTGAAATATGGGGTTCGCGAGCGAATTCTAAAGGTTAAGCGATGCACGCTGCCTTCGTGGCTTGCACGACTTGACCTGCCAGAAGAACCAACAGTGGCAGTTTTAGATCCTATTGACGTGGATTGGCGTGTCCCTTTGATCGCTTACCTTAAGCAGCCCGATTTTACTGCAGATAGGAAGATCCGTTTTCTTGAACTAAATTACTTCCTTAAAGGTGACGAGTTACGACGACGTGGCAAAGAAGGTATAGACTTCATATGTGTGTATGGCCGTGAAGCCAAGCGATTAATGAGTGAGGCACATGCAGGGGTATGTGGGGCCCATCAAGAGGGTCCAAAGATGCCCTGGCTCATCCAGGAGACATGGATATTATTGGCCCAGCATTTTGAAGGATAGCATCGCGTTCGCGAAAGGGTGCCAAGATTTTCAGGGGCATGGACCAGTCCAGCACATTCCTAATATCCCCATACAACCTATTATTAAACCTTGGCCTGCGTGAGGCTGGGTATTGGACTTCATTGGGATGATTCATCCTCACTCTTCACTCTAGTAGAAGTTCATCATTATCGCTACTGACTTCTTCACTAAGTGGTGGAAGAGGAGCCTTTGAAGGAGGCCTCCGGCGCCACCATTCGCCAATTCATCTTTCAAAATATTATCTGCAGGTTTGGCAACCCGAAGGTGTTGGTGTCCGACAAGGAGGCAGCAGTCATGGGTGGTGATGTAGCGAAGCTCGTTGATGAATTGGGCTTCCAGTTTATTCATAGCACGCCCTATTACGCTCAATCCAATGGTCAAGCGGAGGCTAGTAACAAGATTATCATTACTCTGTTGAAGAAGATGCTTGTTGAGAACCCCTCGCTAGTGGCATGAAACACTGTACAAGACGCTGTGGGCTTATCGCACTTCTAAACAGAATCCTACTGCCACCACACCCTATGATCTGATGTTTGGCCATGATGCAGTTCTCCCTTTGGTACTTAATGTTCAATCCCTGCGTGTCCAAGATCAGCATCACCTGATCAGTGAAGATTATGTTCAGGCTATGTGGCAGGAGCATGAAGACCTTAGTGAGAAGCGCTTAGAGGCTTTGGACTGCTTAATGATGGAAAAGCAACGCATCGCCAGCTCCTATGATAAGAGGACGCGCGGCCACAGTTATAAAGAAGGTGAACTCGTTGGGAAGGCAGTGTTCCCGTTTAGCGAGAAGTTGACCGGCCGCGGTAAGTGGACTCTGCGCTGGGAAGGACCCTTTGTGATTCATAGAATTTTGGAGCGCAGGGCTTTTCATCTTAAAGATCTGGACGGCGAACTCCACCGCAATCCCATCAATGGCAGGTTCCTGAAGAAATATTATCCCAGTGTTTGGGAATTTGAAGATCCACTAGATCTGCCTGTTTCTGGGACTGGGGGGCAACCATAGTCTCCCTTTTTGCGTCTCCCTTACATTTAGGCCCTTTCTGTGGCCTCAATCTCATGTATTCGCTTCACCTAGGAAAACTAGGGGGCAATAGTCTATGCATTTAGGCTTTGTACTCGCGGCCTTTAGATGTTAATTGTTCTTTTCAAAAAATTTCAGTCTTTTCTTTTTGACAATAAGTGTTCAAAGTAGTGTAACGAGGCCTATACCAGAGGCCTTACTATATAATAAAAGTATAATGATACCAAAAGAAATACATTTGCATTCATAAAGTGGCTTTGCGGCCAAAAGCAATACAAGTACATTCGCAAAAGTTACATTTGCAAATTACGAAGCCAAAAGTGGCTGAAACATAGGACTTCAGATCTTCTAAGAGTTTCTAGATCTTCTATCAAGAGGGGGCAGGTGAACTCTTACTCTTACTCTTCCTCTCTTCACCCGCCTCTTTTGAGCCTTAGCTGCAACTGCTATCGTTTGTACTGGAGCGAGAGGGAAGGAAATAATCCCTCGAGACTTTTCTCTAGTTTTTATCCTCCGAGATGGGGAGGAAGATCAGCGTTGAGTGCAGCTAAGTAGCCCCATTCATCTCAGGGAAAAAAATAAGTTTGTCCCTTAGACCCCTGAGGTAGGGCACCGAAGAAGAGCGTTCGGCCTTGGGTGGCCTCCAACCCTTCTTCAGTTTGCTCCACGCAAGAAACCTAAGGAGAAGGACTCCCCAGAATGTGGTATCCCACATTAGGAGCTCTGCGTGTTCTTCAACCTAACTGAAACCAGTGAATCATATCCAGACTTTCTGAGGCCAAAGACATGCTGTTGGACCTGAGATTAGGCCATAAGGCCTTCCCAGGACTTGAGATTAAGTCATAAAGCCTAAGATCTAGAGGCTGAGGGCGAGATTATAAGGAGAAGATTTCAGAAGTAGAAGGAAGAGAAGTAGGATTTGCAGGGTTATCTCTGGATAAGCCATGGTTGCTTGTATTCTCACTTCCTCCAAGTATAGATATTTATAAAGCCAACCTCAGTGGCCTCAGCTCTTTGATGTACGGTTGGAGTAGATTCAACGCCATCAATAGAGCCATCAATAAGAATTGAATGCTATGATCTCGGAAATTGATGACGCGTGGGAAACGGAACGGTCATCAAGGAGGTAACCGCTCCATTTCGAGATTATCTTTTAAAATCGTCTTAATGTGCAGTTAAGGCAAGGTTGAACAATCAAAAGAAGCATTTAGGCCAATGAAGTGGGCTAAATAATTAACTTAATAATATTAATATTAATATTAATATTGTTCATACAAAATAATGGGCCTAATACTAGAGGCCTAAAGTCCCCGGCCTGCATAAGTTAGGCGGAGAAAATGTTTATACAAATGAAAGCTGGCGTCAGTAGCGGCCCGTTCTACTTGTTGGGCTGCCGTGCGGGCCTGGACCAGATTTTGAGATAATGTCTCAGAGGTGGCTAAGGGTTGCTCCAGTAGAGGCTCATCATGGGCGAACCTGGCAGTCACGGCGGCTAGTTGGGCCTGAAGATCTTGGATCTGGGACAGAAGGTGATTCTGCGCGAGCCTCAGGTCTCTAATGAGGATGGCTCGGTTACCCAAAAAGTCACGCGAGGAATCCATCTATTGGGCAAGGGCCTGATACTATATCTGGACATGCGTGGCCTGGGCCGTCGCGACCTTTTTCTCATTAAGCCACCTGGGAAGATCATACAACAACTTATCTATATCGTGAAACTGGGCTTCAATAATGGCACCCTCGCGGACAAGTACGGGGAGATACTCTAAGGCTTGGGTGGGTGCACTAGGTGTCAGAATATCAGGACCCAGGAGGCGGCAAAGGCCTTCTCTAGCATCATCTACAACTCCAGGGGGAGTCACTTCAAGCACGCGGGCCAACCGTTCTAGTCTTGATGGTGGAGCTTGTTGGGGTACAGGAACATTGACAAGGACCTTAGGAAGCTCCGTGATAGGGACTGCCTCCAGCTCGGGTTCTGGGTTCATCTCTTCCCCTGCTTCAAGTACTTGGAGGGCATGGAGGGCAGGTGCCTGGTCAGCCACATTCTCACCATCTGGCTCAGCAGGATTCACGACAGCTATCTCCTCGGTCGTGACAGCCGGTTCCTGGTTTGAGGCAACGTTTTGACCCTAGAAAGAGGCGTGGGGATGTCAGAAGGATCAAGGTGAGAATTATGAGAAAGATGACTACAAGGAAATGTACCTCTTCAACAATGGGCTCGCCGCTAGTTGCTGTTGCCATAGGTTCTTGGGCAGCCTCGACAGTATCAGTAGCCGAATCAGGTGCTACCTGTTCTAGGATGAGTGTTGCAATTGGTTGCTCGTGAGGTGTATCTGGTTGTGGCGCTCTTTCCTCAGCCTTAGGCAAGCTATCATCTAAAATCTACATTGGGACCAATACTAGCTGCGAATTACTCGCGGTATTGATTGGAGGTGGAAGGTTGTTTGGAACAGGAAGTGTTTGGGCTTGAGAAGAGGATGTGCCTTCGCCAGCAGTAGATGATCCTTCCCCAACTTTCCTTGAGGACCTACGACGAACCTGCAAGTAAGGAGCATTTTGGGTTCAGACATAATGATGAAAGGAAGGTTTCAGTGTTCGCTTTAAAAATATATATATTACTAGTCGGTCAGCGAGTGGTTCATCTTCTTCACATGGATCAGTCCGAGGATCAGCGCGACTGTGCTTTAGAGTAAGAGCGACGGCAATCTGGTGAAATAGAAGTAGTCAAATTAGACTTCGAAAGAAAATGTCGAAACATTATGTTCTAGGAGAAGCTCCTTACCGTTTGCATATCTTCATCATCAGAGGAGTCTTCGACTTCAAGCTCCGTCACTATTGCCTTTTGCTTCCCGGCCTGGCCTGTGGCCAGAGTGGCATCCACTGCTTGATTGCCAGAAGGCAGCACACTTCTCTACTATAATAAAGTTGAGTTAGGGAGATCTGAAATGGAAGGAGGAAAATTGAGAACATGCTAGGGAAGTTACCTCTTGAGAGGGCTCGCGAATTACAATTCCAGCCTGAATAGGACTCGGGGCTAGCACGGGTTGCGAAGCCGTCTCTGGTAGGGGGGATCGCGCTGCATCCTCAGGAAATTGAGCAAGAAACTCAGTGTCAGCGTCATAGCGATACCTCAAATCTTGGAAGAGGGTTGCGAAGAGATCATCATCCCTTTGTCTCCAGTAGTTAACAGAAACTTCTAACCACCATTGCTCATATTCCTCAGCAGTCCCACCGACGGGGTCAAGTTCATTAGCCCAGTTGGGGAGGTCGACCAGTGCAAGCATGCTTTGGGCTGGTGGAGGCCCATTTGGGGGGGGGGCCAATTCTACGCTAGAAGTGTTGTAGTTCCAAGCATCATAGAGGGGGAATGACACTAACTGGATTAGGCCGAGTTGGCAAGCGAAATGGTTGGGCGCATAAAGCTCGTAGTTACGTTCCTCGGCGACGAGTCTGATAACTGAGCAAGAGATCGAGCGGCGAAAGGCCAAGCACGCGCGATCACTATAGTTAGGGTCCCCAAGAAGGAACCCATGTTCAAGTAGAGGGCGGAATCTTCTTCTAAGTACTAGATCGCAGTAGGGCAATTCATGCAGGAGGTACAAATATGTGAAACACTTGAAATAAATACCTTGCCTCGCGGCTGAGCCATTGACCGAGAAGCTCGTCAGCCGGCGGAAGTGGTGGAATGTCGTCGCGGCGGAAGAATGGGAAATAAACTTGAATCCAGAAATCAAGGATCCAAAAAGGGCCAGAAATGCTGGTCTCGAAAGGGTGCATGGTGGCTTGATACAGAGTGTGGTAGAGAACACCTAATATCGGTTGTCCGAGCCCTACGCGGCGGCCGTTGTAGAGGGCCATGGCCAGGGAAGTCTAAGGACCAATGGGCTTGTTGGCGGAGGTGCAGAAGATGAACTTGCAGAGCCAATACTCCAGGAAAGCAATTCCGCCTGTTGCGTTATGCTCTTTGAGGTAATGGGCCAGCCATCATGGATAGGAGCCGTTATGGGAGCTGCAACCGGTTTGGGCCATTATCGAAGTGAATGTGATAGAGTCAAATTGGCCATGCACGTAGGGCTCACCGTCGATGGGTAATCCAATGATGGTGAGAATATCTAGCAATGTGATACTCATTTGGCCGAATTGAAAGTTGAAGGTATTGGTTGCGGTGTTCCAGAAACAAAGAAAGGCGGCCAGTGGTGAACGATTACCACCGCGCGGAAGGCGAAAACATAAATCAATAGTCTAGGTAATACCTGCAGCATTCCAGCGAGCCAGATCTCGCGACCGCGCTTCGCGATACCAAGAGTGCTCCGCCACACTGATGGTGGATGGCCAGTATCCTATTTTGGCTCTTTGCGGATGCGCACCCCAACTACTGAAATCTCCAAGGGTCCTTCGGAGGACTGGAATGGGCAGACCGATGGGTATGCCGTAGAGAGCGAGAGCGTCATCCGAAATGACGTCTTGTGGTGCAGGACCCAATCCAGCATGGTGGTTTGGGAGTCTGAGAAGCAGAGGTCTCTGGACATTGGTATGGATGATACAGCAGGCACCGATGCTGGTTCCCTAAGTATGGGCGGCTTTCTCGTTGAGTTCCTCTTCCTGATCGATGATCATCTTCTTTGGGGGAGCCATTTCTAGGTTTCTGTGAAGAGATGTATGGAACAAGAGGATTTCTGGGTTTAGGAGACTGAAAGAGTTTCTTATGTGACAGGTCTGAAGTGGCTGTGGGTTTATATAAGAGATTTTGTGAGGGAAACGATGAGACAAAAAGACGTTTTACAAGCGAATGGACGCGACCTTCATTAATGGCCTCGTTTCGATCATAAGGCGTGTCGTTTAAGTCCCCTTCAATCAGTTACATTTTTCGCGGGCCTGATTTTGAGGCCTGGGGGGCAATGTTTGAGCCCAAAAGTATTTTTTGGCAAGATTCCTTTAGGGGATTTAGCATAGCAGGCCGATATTTGCGGCCCAAAAATAAGCCTACTTGAGTTTGGGTTACAGCTTCACCCATTCCGAGATCCATAAGGAAAACGAGCCCTTCTTGGAATCAAGTAGCGGAGATTGAGTAGGAAACTTCAATCAATAATCCTTCTATGGCAAGGAACAGTCGAAACCCTAGGGTATAAGTACCAGGTTTCAAGGACGAAAAAGACACAACTCTTCAATCAATCAAACAGATTACCAAAGCCTCTCCGGAACAAACCTACCTGCAACCTAGTTGCAAACCAACGAAGCAAGGGTAACACCCTCGCAACCCAGCGAAGCTAAAGATACACTTTAGCAAACCATGTGCTTTCTCCTAACTTCCCAGTGATTGCTCTGCTTAGTCTACAGCACTAAGTATCGATTCGCTGAATGCAAGAGACTACAACTAAAGCCCTTCCCCGTAAGGCAAAAAATCCTTTTCCGAAAGGCAAAGAAAAGAACCTTGTGACAAGGTTGGTGCTCTCCTCGTCCACATCGTTTGATCAAGAAGCTAGGTCAAGGGACTCCCCAACGACTGCACCCCACAGTGCTGGCACGCTCGCACACTCAAAAGAGACTATTTGCAACGGATTGATTTTGGAGCCAAACAGAGCGAAATAGAAGTGAGGGAGATCTGGTTTTGGAGGGAGCGCAGCGGCGTTTTCCTTAGAGCTAGATTATTGTTTTTGTTATTGGCTTCTTCAACTTAGACCAGGAAAAAAAAATTTCCCAAACAAAAAGTCCATCAAGCCTCTCATTCTGAACTTAATTTAATAGTCAAGCCGAAATAAAAGTCCGTCAACCAAGGCGAAAAAACGACGAGTTCTAGAAATTGGATAGCCTCAGAATAGGAAACTGATTTCTCAATGATCTTCCTCGCCTCGTTCTCTGCAATTTGAAGTATCTCAATTCATAGTTTCATACACGTTGCGGTCCTTGTTAGATGCAATCCGAAGGCAACCCTTACATTGTGCTTCTAGATAATTAGAACTACTGGAATATTAATCCTTTAGAAGGTAAAGTTTTTAATACGTACTCCTAACCTTCTCTGTTCTCATGGCCAATTCAAATCACACAGCAATTGGCTTGCCTTTTTGGAATTTTCTTAACATCTTACAATATAGAACCATGAGCTTTTTCTTAAATGGGACATGGGGTTTCAAGCCCAGTACCCCTTGCAAAATCACAGGAGCTCAATAATAATTTACTCCAAGTTGATGGCGCAGATCACATACCACCCACTACTAGAAAAACCCCCCCCAGTGCACACGGATGAGAATCCGTGTGAAATCATAGTATTACACACGGAAATCCGTGTGAATAGGCTAATACACACGGTACAATGACGGATTATATATCTGTACGTATTACTGGCGTTGCTAATGCTACTTACACACGGAGTTATCTGTCCGTGTGAATATATTTGGTGGGTCCCACTTAAATCACAACTCTATCAATTATTTCACAAAAATAAAAAAATAATCGGTGTGTACGAAATATATTTATTAAACTTTATTAAATTATTTACATATTTATTTTTTGGTCCCTCAAGTTTTTGTCTTTTTTCATCCCCAATACCACCGTATCAATACCACCAATCCATGGGGCAAGAAGAGTTCAATTACAACTTGTGCTGCTGGATATCATATCTTCATAAACGTGACCCAATCCATTCATCTGAGCTGCGACCATTCAATATAAACCACTACTCCTGCTTCTCACCATTTACACAAATTTTCGCTGCAGTAAGGAGGAAGACACAAATCAAAAATCATAAATTTAAAATTTGAGTAGCAAGCAGGAACTTAAATCTACTATCCATATAAATTCACATAGAAAGAGATAGCTGAGTTACTCAGATCTACAATATGAAGGCTCTGGAGGGCTATAAGCATCCCAACACCACTTCTTCTATCTTAAGGCGGCCACAGAACCCAGAACACTCTATTGCCAAGCCTGTCGCGAGTTCGAAGTGTTGGATCCAAAGGGCTATAGCCTAAGGCGGAAGACCCATACTGATTTGAATCCAAATTGGAGGATATTGGAAGAGAATTAATGGGTCTAGAGATACTATTAAAACCAGCAAAATTAGATAGATCTATGAGAAATTGTAAAGAGAGGAAATTGAAATACCCATGCCTTACCTGGGGATTTGACATCTTGAAAAACATATATGAGCTTTGTAATCGGCGATAGAAAAGCAAATTGGAGCAAAAGGGTTTCAGTTTCAGTTAATGAAGTGAGAACCCAAATCGCGATTGTGAAGAAGAAGCAATAAATCTAGTCGGCAATGAATCGTGTTTGCAGAGGGTAGCAACGTCGGCAGGAGGAAAGGCTTGCTCATCGGCGATGGCGAAACCGGAAGCAGCTTCTGGGCTTGATTGCTCCCTCCAATGCTAGATTAGTCAGAGAGAGAGAGATTAGAAGAGATGGATTTTGAGAGAGAACTTCGAAGAGAGAGAGATCTGTGTTTGAAGAGGACATTGGACTTATCGAAAATGCTTCACACAGATATCTGTGTGAAACAAAATGTTTCCCAGAGATAATTCCCAAATATAATACGTTTATTAAATTTATTTACTTTTGTTTTATTTTAAAATAAACATTCACACGGATGTCCGTGTATACAATTAAATAATAAATTTTGATACCTATGGAAAATCTAAAAAAATATATGAATTAAATTTTCACACGGATATCTGTGTGAGTTTCTGACACGTATGCACACAGAAGTCTGCGTATTATCATAATTCATACGGAAGTCTGTGTGTAAATTTTCGCGGCCCCACTTTTAGAATATATTTCACACGGATCTCTGTGTGAATGTTGTTTTCATACAAAAATCTGTGTGTATTGCCGGTTTACTAATACATAATCTTATCTGTGTGAATATCCGTGTGAATGTCATCTGTGTGCATTGGGGGTTTTTTCTAGTAGTGACCCTTCGGTGGTTCTATTATTAGCAACATGTGTACAATTTTGGAGTTTTGAGATTGAACTCTTTCTGTTTGGTATTGAAGTATATTCCTAGCTCCCCCACTTTTCAGTATCATCAGCATGAAAAACGTTTTGAGACACCAACAATAATTCTCACATTTTGACTAATGGACGGCAATATTTTTTAATACATCACCGATATATTGCATAGAGATGATCATTAGCTATGACATTAAGGGTAAAAGTAAAGATCATGTTTTTCAATGGGAAATGATCGAGACGCATGAAAAAAAAAACAGATATGCATGAGCAATCATCCCATCCATATTTAAGAAATACAGAGAATCAGTCTTTTTATCTTCTTTAAGGTTTAGACAAATATATAAGAACAAATATCATCCATAAACATGAAACTGATATGCAGTAGTAAGTGGATGATGCTTTCGTTTGGTGTCAATAATAGTAGATCGATGCCCGATTTGACTACACCTCAATACTTGGATGGCCCTTATTTTGTTTCCTTTAATTAGTTGTCCTATCTCTGCCTGTCTTCTTACAATAACTTTTGTGCGTTATTGGTAGAAATTTCAGAGAGTAAAGTGCAGCTGCTGTTTTCATTTTGGATTGCTACAGATTTTGGCATCTATGTCTTGGTTTCTTTTTTTTCTTTTTTTTTTTATGTCCGAAACTTGAGGAACAGAGTTCGAAGAATGTACTTGCAGAGAAAATTATGCAATTGATTGACAGTAGTACTGTGACTTCGTTAATGTTGGGGTGTTGGACAAAGTAAAGTACTTTCACCTAAGAAAATATTCACCGTGTTACATGAAAATGATAAGGAAGAATTTTCCATGAATTAATTTTCTCAAGGAAAAAAAAAGGGTTTCATCCATTGTCTAGTTACAACATGATTGTGCTCCGGAATTTGCAATAGTAAGCAATTCGTATATGAAGATGATGATGGTTCTCTGAGAAATAATCTGTATTTTGCAATTTACTCTGGAATTATGTGTCCAATCACGAGTTATATATGTTCTTTATTAGTATTAACAGTATTTATGCCAAGGTGATGTGAAGCAGCGTCAACTGGTACGAGAAGAGCTAGAAGCAAGAAGAGTGAGAATTTGGAGCTTCTGTTCAATCTTCGTTATTTCATTTTCTTATCTTTTAGATGCTCTTTATTTCTTTCTATGGTTTGTCGGTTGTCAATCTGAGTAATATTCGAATACATTGCTAAAAAACAGAAGAAAGGAACAAAAGAAAGAAAAGAGTAATTGGAAATGTGAGACACGTGCATGTAGTCTTCATCGCTTTGCTTGCACAAGTAGGACAGTTACCTCTCTGCTTGTGTTTGATTAAATTCCGCAAAAGTATGACAGTTATCTCGCTCTACTTGTTCGTTGATTAAATTCCTCACAAGTAGGACAATTATATCTCTCACTCTACTTGTGTGTTGATTAAATTTTGCGTAAGTATGACAGTTATATCGCTCGCTCTCCTTGTGCGTTGATTAAATTTCGCACAACTAGAACAGTTATCCCGCTCTGCTTGTATGATGCAGTTCCGTACAGGTAGGACAGTTATTATGCTCTGCTTGTGTCATATAGTTGGACACAAGTATGACAGTTTCTTTGGTACGAGTTGGTAAAGCCACAGTTTTATTGAGTATAATTTGCCTATTAATTGATATTTTAAAGAAAGCAAGTGATTT
>LYNE01000748.1:12766-25866 GCA_001662545.1 Rosa x damascena
CCATTTGGAAGAATACCTTTATGGACAAAACCAAAGCCTCCTTGACCAAGAAGATTGTCGTTGGAGAATCCATTTGTTGCCATGACTAATTCTTCATATGTAAATGTTCTTTCGGAAAATCCAAAGGCTGGGGGCGGTTCATCTGATCCATACAATTCATCCTTAGAAAGTTAACGGCCGTGTGGGAACATAAAAACATGACTAAATATATAAGGGATGCACATGACTGCTTTCCTTTGCTTAGGGTCTATATGGTCTGGATGCTAATTGAACGTTTATGACTTTGTATTCAAATCCATAAGCTTTCATGAAAGTTTACATGCAAAAGAATGTCTGACCCTATTTTTCTCACTGAGAGCAAGGTGAAAGCCAATTTAGCACGAGATCAATGGTGGTTGTCTTTCAACACTATCAAAGATGAAACATTATTACACCAACAAAAGAACTGCATAGAAGAAACCATTCTGTTTTCCCTAGTCCAGAGATTTATAATGGCTGCTTGGTGGGGAACGAACTAGGACAAATAAAAAGGTGCCAAGACAAAGCAAGTGAAGTGTAACACGATAAAGATCTATGAAGACAACTAAATCATCAATTAAACTAAAATACTAAATATATAATCTCCAGTGGCACGTCTAAATCAAAGTCAGCAGTTATAGAAAATCAGGAAAAATTAAATGAATGACTCTGTGACTACTAGAATCTAATAGGATCAATTAATACAAGAAATTAAGATAGCTAGGATCAATTTCAAATCAAATTTAACATTCCACTGGCAATAGGAACCTCTTCATTGTATTAACTCCACTACTAACTAAGCATTTCTAATGCTACTCTATTCCTATACCTAGTGGTTTGCCCAAAAAAAAAAAAAATTCAATATGCAAGAACTTCAAGACTTCTGCTTATAAGTTTTGAATTACCTTTGGGTTGTTGCCCTGAGTACTCATTAGCTCTCGCTAACCTGTTCTTCCGTCTCCGATAGATAAAGAAGATAATGACCACTACAACAAGTACACTGAACCCTCCTGTCGCAACTCCGACTATAACCCCGACCGGCGTGCTTGTACGAGCAGTCATTGTAGGAGTGAAAGTGGGGGCATCACCAGTCATTGTAGGATGGGGAGGGCTGGCAGACCCATTCATTGTAGGAGCGGGAGGGCTGACAGACCCAGTCATTGTAGGAGTGAAAATGGGGGCATAACCAGTCATTAATGTAGGAGTGGGAGGGGTGGCATACTCAGTCACCATAGGAGCGGTGGCATAACCAGTCATTGTAGGAGTGGTGGCATAACCAGTCATTGTAGGAGCGGTGGCGTGGTCCGTCGGATGAGGGGGAGGAGGTGAGGTGGAGTTTTTGAATTTGACTTGGTGAAGAAGATGCAGGCTAGGGTCTGAAGAAAAAGAATGGTCACACCATGGCGATGGTGCTTGGTGTAGAAGAGATGAACACATTTGGTGGGACCCGGTTTTGGTTAAGTGAGAATTGGGGGATGGAAGACCGTTACAATTCGTATTGCTTTACGTCATAACGTTGGATTTGGAAAATTCTTCATTCTTTTTTAATTTTTTTTATTCCGACTGGAATCGAGAATTTTATGTTAAATTATTTTATATGTAAAACAATTACTGAAATATAAGAATTACGGATTCAAATCTCATTGTTAGATGAGTGGGATTGGTGAAGTGGGTAGAGAAGGGAAAATACAAATAATAAAGATAAAAAATTGATATTATGGACTCCTTAAAAAAGGGAAATTTTATTAACACATTGCAAAATACTAGATACACATCTCCTACTTAATACACATTCTATTAACTTATTTATTTTAACATTTTACTAGATACACAACCCAAACTTCCTAAATTATCCTCATTCACAATACACAATACCTATTCACTAAAAACACATTCTTTTTTTATATATACCATTTTAACTTGAAAAAAATATATATTACATTCTTGATAATAACAAGTTCTTCCTTATTCGATGTCCTGCCTATATATTTTGTTATCTCGAGAGGATTCTTCCCTACCTCGAGGAGATTACTCGAATCTCTCCTTGAGCAAATCTCTCCCCGAGCAAATCTTTCTTGAAAGGGTTGATAATGTGTTGGTGTGGCAGGATTGATGACCAGGAAAGGGTTGATAATGTGTTGGTTTGTTTTAGCGGGTATATTGGTATGAATGAACATATTCTAGATATAGAATGTAGAAGAATCTCGCCACACGGAATGAGCAGTTAAGTATAGTACTATCATGCCTTTGTTGTGTGAAGAAAGTAAAAAACTTGCGAAGCATGCACGTCAATCACCTTGCCTGTGTGAATTGAACGAACTGACAAGTACAACCATCTTGTTCGGAGATGTTTTAGCTGGTAGTGACCTAGATTTCGATGCTCTAGTAGAATTTTGAGCATTCAAAAAAAAAAAAATGGATTGAAAGGATTCAAAGAGACCTATAGAAAAAAAAAATATTTATCTTGTAACTAGATCCTGCTCGATGAGATATTTATTTCTAGACAAGAAATATGCTCCTCAACAAAATATTTTCTCCTCGACGATACATTTCTTTCTTGAATACGCTCCTTAACAAAATATTCCCTCCTCAATGAGATATTATTTCTTCCTTAACAAGAAATCTTCATGAAGTAGCATATTAGGTATTCCCTTAGAAACTAGAAACTGGCGACCAGTCTTAGGGCAATCAAGAGAACCCTCCTCAAGAACAAGCTCCAAAAGGGCATGATGGAACTTTTGCAAGAAATCCTTAGAATCGAGCTTAGCTACTCAGTTGTTGGTTTTTAGGATAGCAAATCTCAATAATAATAATAGACATTGAAACTGAGCGACTATATAAATTGAAAAGCACTTTAATCACATCCTTGTTAATGAACAAAATGTTTGATCATGTAGTGGTCTAGTGGATAGGTATGAGTTACGTATACTTTTTATAACATCAGTAAAGTTGTATTAGTAATACACTATGCACTAAATATCCAACACCTGACATAGAATTAGCTAACATCACGTCTCCCATACTGATCATTTAAGAGAAACTGACCACTATGTGCCATTAACAAAGGAAACTAGAAGAAAATCTCCAATCACACACTTCCTGCAAAGAAAATACTTGGTATTGCAACCACAAAAGGCATACTTCCAATATCTTGACCATGATGACTGGGCATCATCCATTCTCCATCACATAAAAGTTGACCAATAGTCAGAGTGCCCTAGATGTTGGGCAAGGGTTTCAAAGACAGTTGTTGAGCAATATCTTCCTCCAATGGCCATGTTAATAAAATCCAATGATACTTTTTCAACATCTAAATATAGCAAAACTATGAGTACAAAGAGGATCAAAGAAAGACTCGTCCACAACATAAGACGAAAGTCAAGGTAAAAGTAAAATCATATTGACTATGTTCACTTCCTGCAATAGTCATAAAAAGAAGTAAGAAGCTTTCTCGATTTGAGATCGAAAGCACCCAACTCTATGATATCTTCATTACTTGCAGGATCATCTAACAAAACTAAGTTCTCATCATTTAACAACAATTGAAATTGAAAACCTAAATTTCGTAGTAGATAAAATTCAATTAAAGATGGAGAAGAAGAAAAGTCGTACCTTAGTTGAGGGTTGAGAAACACCAATATTAGAATTCATTACGCTATTGATAATTTTTTTTAGAACTATGGATGTTCATCGATCAGTGTAGTTAACTGTTTCTAACTAGGGTTCTAAGTTAGTTCATTCACGTCATTCACGTAAAGGAGAAGAAAACTCTAAAGCGGGATAGTATATTCCAACTACATCTTCTTTATTTTTGATTTACATGTCTCTTTTGGTAATTTAACATACCTATAAAATCCGATGTTGGGTGTGTGAAAAAAGGAATGTATATTTAGTATTTTGCTATGTGTGAATAAAATTTGTCCTAAAAAAATCTCCAATTAATGATGGCATGATATTCAATTCCTTAGAAATTGTTGAACCTCTGTAGTCCATCAATCTAATTATTTCATTTGAGGGCGGCATGATATCCAATCCCTTAGAAATTGTTGGGTGTGGCTATTGCCACCCTACCATTTTCTTAGTTCACCCTACCGACATTTGAATTATACTAATTTTCTAAAATACAAATCTGTAGGGAAAACGAAATACATAACTAATTAATTACTTACAAAGACTACTTAATTTCTCATTAGATAACATCAACCTTTATCTTCTCCACCCAAATTAAAATTTATTACTATTTTTTTTGTCTTTTTGTTGCCTCGTCAACATTAATTCGTTATTCAGTTCACAAAACTATTAGTGTTAATTTCATCTAAATCTTTGCAACACCCTTTGTGAACACTAAAAGTAAAAATTTAAAACACGAACATTGAAACTTATTAATCTTAGACGAACATTGAGACTGAAAGAAAAAATAAAAAATGGAAGTAAATCAGATTATGATTTCATTAGGAAACTTTAATATATTTTAGTTTTTTTATCGGTATAAATTAAATGAGAGATTTTTGTTAATTTTTTATATATTTAGATATGTCATATAAGGATATTTCTGGAAACAAAAATGGGTTAGATAAGTATTAATTAATATGTAGGGTGTAATGAGCATGTCGGGTGAACAAAGAAAATGGTAGGGTGACAATAGCCGCCCCCAATTGTTAAACCTCTGTAGTCCATAAATGAAATTTCTTCACTGGTGAGAATGAGTTGGGGAAAATGTCAAAACTAATTCCTACATTAAATTACATAAGAATAATTCGTGAGGAGTTAATGTACTTAAAGTCTTCTCCAACAGCTTACCTATAATTTTTGTATTATAGGGAAGCAAAAATCAAAGGTTTAGCCTCTTTTTCTTCTCAAACTCTAACAGATTCCCTATTTTACAGCAATCTCTAAAATGTCCCTAATTCTTTCTTAAAATTTTAGAGATTGCTATAAATTTAGAGAATTTGTTTTTCTCTTTCCTCACTATCCCTAAAATGGGGATAGTTATAGAAAATCTGTTAGAGCAAAAGAAGCTCATTTTTCCCTAAAATAGAGAAAAATCAAAATATGAGGAAACTGTTGGAATTACTCTTATAGGGCGAAAGAGTTGCTTGGCTTGCTTCTACTTAATTGTTTACACTAGTCAAGTCTTTCCACGTCTTGTCAGTTTTCATATGCTGAAAAGTCACAGCAACACAGCTTCCAAGTCTTTACACTGTCAGTTTCCAAGTCTTTACACTGTCAAACTTTCCACATCTTGTCAGTTTTCATATGCTAAAAACTAGTCAAGTCTTTCCACATCTTGCCAGTTTTCATATGCTGAAAAGTCACGGCAACACAGCTTCCAAGTCTTTACACTGTCAGTTTCCAAGTCTTTACACTAGTCAAATCTTTCCGCATCTTGTCAGTTTTCATATGCTAAAAACTAGTCAAGTCTTTCCACATCTTGCCAGTTTTCATATTCTGAAAAGTCACGGCAACACACGCGTTGACTACTAGTTAGTATGCCCACGCGTTGCTGTGTGTTTATTATCCGCTTGTATTTTATCAGCAAATGCAGAGATATTAGGTCTTTAGCCATGCCACTACGGCTAAAGTAAATATGGAGATATTCAATCAAATATGAAATATCAAAGAGTAATCACTATCTTGGATTAGTTGGCCCAAGGCTTATCAAATGCTACTAATCATATTGATTAGAAACCATCAAAATAAGTGATGTTCCTATTAAAATACCTAAATAACTTATAATATGACAACTATTTGAAACTCATTGATGATCAACGTACAATATAACAAAAGGTACAATGTAGAGAACTAATTTTTGTGCAAACCTTATATACAAAGTTAAACACAACATATATGAATTTGTTTTTATATTCTTTATCCTGCTAAAAGATTTGGTCTCATGCCACGATGCATCAGCCCCTCTCTGCTACAAATTCAGGCTTTGTTCTTTAACATGGTCATCAATACAAAACTTACCTGGGTTCACCATATTCTTTTACAACGCACATTCATATTCATTATCTGTCACAGCCTCTTCCTTTGCAGGAAATAACTAAAACAATTTTCAAAAGTGCCGCCTTTCTCGAAGAAAGAAATTTCAGACACAACAATGATAGAAGATCTCTCCTATAACAAACAACAAGTGAGAAAAGATCTCAAAGTTCCCAAGTCCAGCACCTTTGTGTGACTAAAAACTTTACAACATGAGCACTAAAGCAAGCTGCTATACATCTGCTCATAGCTGACTGAGTTATCACTGTTTCACCCAAAGAAGATCGAAAAAGAAAGATGTTCAACTGTGTTCAACTGCAGTCATCATCCAAAGTTACAAAATCTTGCAGATGGAGAATTTGAGAAATGCTATGAAAACATAATATTAGCTAACGCACACCTCCACATCAAATCAAGAAAAAGTATCTATTTACATCATGAACATTACATTAAACAACAGTAAACTACTTGGATATATGCATTTAGCAGATATCAGGCATAAATAGTGATGTAGATATTGAAATTGAAAACTATAAAATGATGGTCAAGACTGTAAATACTTTATCGTCTGACCTTTGAGTGTCACAGTGTTGGAGGATAATACAAATAAATCAATGATCAAAATCACAGAAGGATATTCCCAGACCAGTAGAAGGAGTGCTTAAATTAGATTAGACGTGGAGTCTAACCAAGTATTTGCAAACCATACCATCATTGCAATTAGAAAAATCTTGAAGTAACTTGAAATAAGTATTGCCAACATAAGGTCTTTGTACCTATGTCAAAATAACATGTACATTAATATGTTATGCTCTTAAAAATACAAAAAAAAGCTTTATCACAGCATTAAAGCTTGGCTGGAAGATTACTGTTATATTCTTTTAAGCCATGACATTGGGTGATAATAAACCATTGCCCTTGTATGTTCTGTATTACTTTCCTTCCATTCCATAATTTCAAAATTCTCACTAATCTTAGGTTCACCATATTCTTGGGTATCCACTATCACTCAATATTTTCACTGGTCACAAATCAAAGATTTTAGAAGCAATTATCCAGTTCAAACTTCTCAGTTTATCAAATGATTAAGTTATGCTTGCTTTCTGAATAGTTTTCAAAAAGACAGGTAATAAAAGGATGCCTCAATGCCAGTTCGTCCATTCCATAAATTTCAAACTATGTTGTTTTAGATTTTCCGACCAAATTTTTACTAATCTTAGGTTCACCATTCTTAGGTATTCACTATCACTCAATATTTTCAACTGGTCACAAATCAAAGATTTTAGAAGCAATTATCTACTTCAAACTTCTCAATTTATCAAATGATTAAGATATGCATGCTTTCTGACCATAATGCTTCAAAGAATATGAAAGTTCCTATCTTTACACACCAAACCTAATCATAATACTCCTACCATTTATTTTTACTTGCTGAAATTAATTAACAAAACCCAGAAACATTTTTCATGGAAATAAATAAACAGGTTTTAGTTTTCAAACATATTTCAGTTTCAAATTGGATAACGGTATAAGGGAAGAAAGAGCTAGCTCACCTCGGACTTCTCCTTTGCTTCTTCCCCGATCTACTGTACTCCAGCTTTGATCATCTTTCTTTCTCTGTTGCTCAACAATAACAACTACAAGATCAAAGCCATCTCCTTCTCTCTGTCTCTGTCAATCAACAGAAGAAACAGCAACACACACAATCACCCAAAAAACTAAATTCAAATGCCAAAAAAATCCAGATAGATAAACCCACATTCATATGCATCACCTAGAATTGCATGCACCGAACTTCAAAACCCAATCAATCGCACCCAAAATTCAAGCTTACCTTCCCTTGTCTGTCTTCTCCCAAATTTCTTTCACAAAAACCCACCAAATAAGCCCTAAATCGAAGGAAAACGCACACAATCATGACATGCAGAACCTATTCGCTGCAATAAAGTTATTGGGTTTTTATCTGAGGAAGAATAATATGAATCTGTGTTTTAGGGAAACGAGAATTGAGAGAAAATTATTGTGTGTTCTCATTGATAATAGGGGCTTTTTTATATAGAGGATTACAATGCATAAAATCTCAATCATACAAGGAAAGTAATCGTACATTGAATAAGAATTTAGATCCTTCTAATTAAACCCTATTACCACTAGGTCAAGTAACCTAGAGTTTGGGCCAAACACAAATTAGGGTTTACTTGAACACTCCCCCTTATGTTGCTTAAACGCGGTGCTTCTCTCGTTGCCTCGTTAAAAACCTTGCCGAGTAACAAAAACCTAGTGGGACAAAAATAACCTCGGTCGAAGGGGAAAAAGAGCACAACACACCCTTCACGTTTTGAGACCATACATTTAAACATCTCCCCCTGATGACAACGGTCATGGGAGTTCGGATAACTTCCGTAAACGATCCAACCAACATGTTTCTCGAAAGTGGAATTTAGGCAATGACTTAGTGAGCAAGCCTGCCACACTGTTCTCAGATTGAACCTAGTTCACTTTGATCTTGAGGAGAGTCTATTGTTGCTGATTATCCTTGGTGCTATTGCTTTTGATGTAGCCTTGCTTCATTTGTTCAAAACAAGCAGCATTATCCTAAATGCTTGTAGGTTCATCTGTGGTAGACTTCAAACCACAATTGTTCGAACATGCGTAATTATGGATCCAATCCATATACATTCACGAACCTCTTCGCGAAGAGTAATAATCTCTGCATTGTTCGAAGATATAGCGACTAGGGTCTATTCTGTAGACCTTCAAGATATCACGGTCTTTATCCATGGTGAACACTTAACCATTTTGGGAATGACCTTTGTATGGGTAAGAGAGATACCCAATATCAGCAAAACCTTCCAAAACACTTATGTCATTTTTAGGGTGGGGATAGAGAACGCAGGTCAGCGTTGGCGGCGTTTCTGGTGTGTGATGGGTCCGAATCCATCATCTCTCTATAGGGATAGAACAAGCTCATATCACTCGTACATCTCAAGTACTGAAAGATGTCTTTTACACCAATCAAAATGGCGTCGCGTTGGCGCAGAGCTATACCTTAGCTAACAAGTTCACTGCAAATGAGATGTCCAATCTTGTGTATTGAGGTAAGTACAATAATGCGCCTATTGTACTCAAGTAAGGCACTTCGGGCTCTAGCATATCTTAGTCATCATCCTTCAGACGAAGAGGATCATTTTCAGGATCAAGATTACGGACGATCATGGGGGTGCTTGAAGGTTTGACCTTGTCAAAATGCCTAAGCATCTATCGACACGATGCTCAAGTTCCAAACCGAGGCATAATCGTGTTCTGCCATAATCTTTCATCTCAAAATTGGATTTCAAGTGTTGATCGGTTTCCCTTAACTCTTTAAGGGCTTCTAATGAAGATCATGTCCAACATGAACTATGATGGAATCTGAAACTTGTTATGGAAACGCGTGGGCATATCCCTTCCCAATCAAGTAGTCATTTTAGCGAGCGTTTCAACCTCTTTGTAAACGCGCTCCGTGATCTAGAGCCACTTGACTTGGGTAAATGATGTTCACCATGAACCTTCATGTATATTCAGTCTCTAGATCCCTATAGAGATACGTAGTGACCACATTTGTAAGCTGCATGTTCAGGTATTCGAAAACTACCAAACTGACAGTGTAGTGGAGTGCAATGACATCCATTATGAGAGAATATGTCTCATCGTAGTCGATTCCAGGGTGTTTTATGAGAAGCCTTGCGCCATAAGGCGAGATTACCATATCTTTTTCTCACTACGCTTTCTAACGAAGACCCATTAGTCCACATGTTTTATGTTAGGAGGTGTTGGCATCACTAGCTCGAAAACCTTCCTCTTCGTTAGAGAATCCATCTTAACCTGGATCACATCTTTCCATTTAGGCCAAATTTCTCTATTTTGACATTCATTCATCAACGGAGCGTGGTTCGATATCATCTGACTCAATAAACTCATGCACAACGAAATGCCTAACTACATCATCAATTATGATGGAGTTTCTATCCCACGTCTCATGTACACTAGTGTAAGTTTCATAATGCTCTATATTCTCGGGAATAGGTTTTGACGTTGAGGCGTCCCCCAACGATAACGCTAACCTGGAAGATTCTCATAAGATGGATTTTAAGTCTTGATGATCAAAGGATTGGAATGTGCCAAAGTGTCCTTCGAACCTACGGACCTCCCACGCATCCTAGCTGGGGCCATGGCCTGTAACGCCAGAGTACCACTCTCTTTGGCGTTGGCGCCATGCCTATCTCTGTGTAGGGTTGTGCTATGTCCTTTCGTAGGGACGTCCTTCCTTGCAGGCTTGTTTTCAGCATATTTGTGTGATCTCGTCACTTTAACAGGATCGAGATGAGACATAGTGGGGACAGACCACGACAATTCCTGTCGTTCCTACTAAACATTCGTGTTCTTATCTCCCCCTAACTACGGGAAGAATGTCTCATCAAAGTGACAACCCACAAATCTAGCGGTAATGAGATTGCCTTGCAAGGGCATTAAGTGGCGGACGATTGTTGGAGTCTCAAATCCAACGTAGTTGCCCATTCGTCTAGAAGGACCCATCATAGAGTGCTGTGGCGGGGCAATTGGCACATAAATGGCTCACTCAAATATGCGTAAGTACGATACTTGTACCCTGTCACTAGCTGTAACGCAGAGGTATATTGAGTGGCGGTGGGTCGTAGATGAATTAACATAGCTGCATACGATATTACATCACCCTAAACGAATATAAGGAGATTGGTGCGCATTACCAATGTTCGGACTATCATCGTAGTCATTTCCGCAAGACTATTTGGGTGTGTACATGGGAATATGATGTCCAACATCAGTCCCATTGCAATAGCCATCGAAAGTCTTTTGATGTAAACTCTCTAGCATAGTCAAATCCAATTGATTGAATAGGATGATCTGGGGAGTGAGCCCATTGTTATATGATATGTGCTAGGAGTGTAGCATAAGCAGCATTTATAGGTGGACAATGGCACAACACGTGACCAGCGTGTTTGCGTGTCAACCGGCATTATGAAATATTTAAGCGTCCGCAAGTTGGTTAAATCAATCCACAGAATCCCCATGGATTCTATATCAGAACAGAATGAGCATGTTCATTTCCTTTCTTAGGACGGTCTTATTCCTAATTTCCCTAAGGAATGGGCTTTATAAAACGAGCGAGAGGCTTTAGAAGCAACCAATTAGTATTTTGGTTAGGCCTGAGCGTCTGAAATGCTATTTGAAGCAAGTTGGTGATTGCAGCATCACCTGGGGCGCCATCACCATGATGGACGCTATCCATGGCGTTATGGATAGGGGCTGCGCCAACCCTAGGCTGGTGGTGGATGGAGGCGGTGCCCTAGGCAGCTACGTTGGTCACACTTAGACCATAAATCAACTTTTGATTCATGCTTCATTTCGCTCGAAAGAAATGATGTCCATGTGAAGTATTTAGTAGACGAATCATCATATCATGAACAGGATGACCTATCTTGTCGTGACAAAGCCAATATGTGTCTAAATCCAAGAGATCTTCTCTCGTAACTTTATTGGATTTAATAGCTCGAATAGTGACATAAAGTCCACTAGAGAGACACATAAACTTCTCTAAGATGCGCCTTTATTCACAATCATTAGAGGTATTGCAAAGGAACTCATTTCCATTCTCTACATGTGTTTTCGCATGGAATCTGTCCGCTATTCATATGTGTGATTCGCCCTAGAAGCGTAGAAAGTTTCTATGACAGTAATTAAGATGTCATTTGGCAAGTGGAACTTGGGCCATTTCATGTCCTTGAATTAATACTGATGGCCCAGCCATCGTAGTCACAAAAGTCATATGCTCAGAATCAAAATGGAGTCATAAAGAACTCGAAATTTTATTCATAAGCCAACGGAGTTACATCATTGTCTCTTTGACTAAACAAAATCTAATCCAAAATGATAGCCAATGCAAAACAATGGTAGTCGTCTAACTTCTTTCGGTAATTCCAAAATAAATGTGACCAGGTGAGTAGAGAGATGTCGGAAGAGCAAGGCTAGCTTAAGTACCACTAATCTCATAACCTTCCTAGACATCACACTTACTTTGAGTGAGACTACTTTGAAGAAAAGCTAAACCATTGACATTTACTGCAAAAATATATGGCAATAGCCTATTACATCTCTTGGAAAAATAAAGACTTAAACAGAATTGACGATCTATTGATCACAGCCAGATTTGTAGTCTTCAACCCTTCACTCTAGATCATCTTCTTGATCTTCTTGTTCCATATAGTGAGCTTCTCTTGCTTCACAATATACTTTGTAGGCGGTGACAATTTCTTCACGAGCTCTACAAATGTGTGCCCAATGATCAGACACTCCACATCGAGAACATACATCTCTTTGCTTAAACTCCATTGATTGAGGTTCTTTGAAAGCGTCATTTAGATGGCTCTTAGTGTTGGTGGCGCCACCAACATGGCCAGAGGTGTTGCCTCCCTCTCTCTTTCCACGTTTACCTCTTCGGTTTCGTGTTCGCCTAGTTTGGCAATTACCTTCCCAAGTAGAGCGATTAAATGGACCAGAACATCCAAATGTATTCCTAAGATTAGGGTTTCGCTTTTGGCGCCCTCTCTTTAGGGCACGACTATAATTGGATTCCGGAATATGCTCTGTTCCCACGGATCTCAAATTATAGTTCTTCACAAGGATGTTGTCATGATTTTTAGCGACATTCGTAGCTCTAATGAGCTCATGAAACCTTGTGATTCATCTTGCAGTAACATCGATTCAATAGTTCTTAGCATCCATCAATGCAGAGACGAGGAAAGTAGAGAGAGTCTTCTCAATCAATATCGCATTTGTGATCTCTTTACCACAGAATTCCATTAAGGATTTAATGCAAAGTGCTTCCGAGTTGTAGTCAAGAACTTACTTGAAATCACAGAAGTGGAGGCTATGCCATCTCACTTCTAGGTCAGGAAGCAGGGAGTCACAGAAGTTGCCAAATCTATCTTCGAGTGAGACCCACAGCCTTCTGGGGTCTTCTTCATTCATACACTCGTATTGGAGCGAATCATCCATATGACGAGTCATTAGGATGATGG
>LYNE01000748.1:56671-68504 GCA_001662545.1 Rosa x damascena
TTTTTTTTTTATAAAAGTTATGACTAGTCAATTTATTATCTAATATAAAACAATCACAGGTATAAAACTTTGTAATTTTTAATTTGTTTGACCATCCAATGACAATTTAGTAGTTCCGCCATTATGGAGAAACTACTGATATAGTCTTGGTTGAATGTTTGACTCAAAGTTTTATACTTGATCAATATGGTGTTGAGTTTTTCTATTGGAACCTCCAAATTTGCTCACTTGACCTCTATGCTTTTTACACCTCCTATCAAATTTTCAAATACTAAATTTACTCATTAAACCTCACTAAAGTTCCTCAAATAACCTCACTCATATAATTAATTTACAAACAAACTAAGATCTTTATAATAAAAAACATAGTCATTTCAATGATTTAATTACTCTATAAATCTTAATTACATTTCCAATATTTCTTAATCAAACAACATAAATCTCTTATCCAATAAAAAAAATCAAACACAAGGTATTGAGTTTGAAAAATTAATAAAAATAAAATAACATGAACTATTATGTGATTTTTTTTATTTACTTTTTCTTTTTTGGCTGTTAAAAAAAATAAAGATTAATCATTTTTTCTTAGTGTTTCTCTATTTTCTGTACCTCGTGATTAATTATTTAAATATTTTTTATTTATTTTTATTTGCTAGCTCTTTTTTTCTTCTTCTTCTTTTTACAAATATAATGGATAGATTTAGATTTAGGGCATAATACAATTTATTTTGTTCTCCCTAACCAATATGCGTTCAATATAAATATCATACATTTTTATCTTAATCATAGTTTTATTTCTTAATATATATATATATATATATATATATATATGAATGCTTTAATGAGTATGTAGTGAAATTGGAAAATAAAAATAAATAGGGAAAATAATAAAGAATGCAATCTAATATTATTGAATTGGAAAATCTAGAGAAAATAAATATAACCATTTTTTTTTTGTATAATTATTGTCCTTAATAGTCATTTTATAGTAGGTTATATATGTCATTTAATAATTCATAATAGAATGAGGTCAAGTGAGCAGATTTGGAGGTCCCAATAGAAACTCTCTATGGTGTTTGGTGGATGAGAACTTAAAAATACAAAACCTATTTCTAAGCATTTATTTGAAGGGAACAATAATAATTCCTTATGGATTTCTCAATAACTACCACAAGTAATTAATATGGTCAATTATAAAATACTAATATGTTAATATATACTAATCAAATTAAATAGTAGCCTTAATGTAGTTAAATAATAGTGTATTTTATGGTTTTTTAGGTTAAGGACATTTTAGGTAATTTGGATTGTGTATTTAGTAAAATATTAGAATGAGTAATTAAATGGTAGGTGTATTGAGCAAGGAGTGTGTATTAAGTAATTAGGGGTAGGTATTTAAAACTTCTTCCCACGAGCACGGAAGGAAAAAACTATGAAAAGTCAAGAAGGAAATGACAAACAATATGAAAATGCAGAAATAAAGACTAACCTTAAAGTCATCCCATTTGAAGATAAAAGATCAAATGTTCAAATAAATGAAATAATTAAAACCAAAGATAAAAAAATTAGGCAACCATGTGTTGGTCTCATCGGTGGTTACACATAGGTAAAGTGGACTATAAAAAATAGAGTAGAATGCGGAGAGACAAATTTGAGATAAAAAAACAAACGTTAGACAAACAAATTTAATAGGTACAATTGTAAAAATGAAGCTATAATTCGTACGTGTGATCGTAACCCTTCCACATGCGCATACGCGCGTGCAAGAAGGCTAGTTTAACCATTAATTGCTTCATTTTTTATCTAATTGGTCAAAGGAAACCTTTAGTTTAGTTTTCCCCATGGGAGTAACCCTTTGGTATCATAGTTTAATCCAATATTATTTAAGAACGTAAATTAGAACCGTAAATAGACCGAGTTTAAGCGGATTGATCTAAATCTAAAGTCATTTAGCAATAACAAATTTCAACCGATAACTCGGCAGATTGTTGATAGTTCAATCCAAATTTGTATCCGGAGGAATAACATATATCTAACCTGATCCCTTTTTTATCATGAATATTCTTAAATTTTAAGTAAATAATATTGAATATTTTATCATGACATCTCATAAAAGTTTTATAAAATATGACCAATTGAATTACAAAACCAAAATACTCATTGTGGAGGGAAGTAAGAAAACCTAGATAGAGTAGAGAGAACTACATAGGGGCCCAAAGCAATGGCCGGCAACAGGAACCGCAAGAAGTCGAAGGCCAAGGCCAAGGCCGCCGGCATCTCAGTCGGACAAGAGGAGTAAAGAAGAAATTTTCTGGTTCAGATCTATGGACTTGTGAAATGGATCTGGACCAAACCTCTTCTTCTCCTCTTGGAGTTTTCTATCCTATGGCTCAGTCCTTCTATCTCGTTCGTGTCCAACTGATATGGCGTCAAGATGACTTGGATCGATTGCTTTCTCACTGCGGCTGCTATAGTCTCCATGGGGTCGACACTCTACTATTTCTTGAGCTTAGTTGCATCATGAATTGCCCAGAAATCTATTTCCAGTAAGGTCGAGGACCATCCAAGTCAAGCTGAGATTGTTGATTATATTTGAGGACTTGAAAGATCAAGTTACCATGAATTGAGAAAATTTCTTCCAGAATTGTAATGTGAATAAGCCTTCTACTTCATTAGGTTTTGCTGTTGCCAAATTCAATGAAACACTTCTGGGATTTTCTGGAAGCTATGGAATTCATATTGAAGGCTTAAAGGCTTTTATTCAAGAAATCGAAGAACGAAACAAAAAGCTCCGCCATGATTGCGAAGAAATGCGGAAATGGTAAAGCATGCATAAAGCTTGTCTCACCTTAAATTGAGGTAAGTATAATGAATGAAATTAACCACCAATTTGGACCTCGATAAAACATTGGTCAGTTTCAGGATTTTTCCATCTCTTTTAATTAGTTTATAACTAAAACCCTAATATGTATGGAACTATGGTTGGTGGTGGATGACTGAAGAAAAAAAAAACCAAAATACTCATTAGAACAATACACTAAGGTAAAAAAAAAATATTGTATGACAAATTTTTTTATAAGAACGGATCAGATCATTTATAGATTGGATCAACATAAATTCATGTTTGATCCGTTAAATAAACTGTTTAATAGATTTGGACCATTAACGGATCAACGAATCAAATTTTCAATCTAGACCAGCCATTAACTACGGATTAGGATCAAAATCTGGTCCATTGATAAGAGCTCGGTATAGCTTGTTTTCAACTTACTTTTACTTTTGATAAAATTCTTTTTGAGTCCAAAATTTATCCTCTATATTGGATGCAATCCAAATGATTGTTTTTTATTAATTGCGGTCCAATGACTCCTCTACCACATAGCATTTGTTTTTTTTCTCAGAGAGTTTCCGTCCTCTACATATTATTACATTTCTGTAATGGGTCTAGAGAAAATAATAGGGTTTTGAGGTCTTGAAGTCTTTGAGATGCTTGCATGTCTTGTAAGAAATTTTGCCCACGGTATAAATAAAATTTGTGTTTGCACAAAAAAAAAAATAGTTTTCAATTTTGTCTAATTAATTGAACTACTGTATATTGTCATCATAATTAACATAAGGGTCTTGCTAAATAAATCCAGCAAAAATCTAAATACATTCAGCACTCATCTTTTGTTTTTAACTTTCCAAGTATACCCCTATTTTTCAACACACTTAGCGTTCTCTAACTCTGCATTAGATCTTACACGTACGGCAGTCCTTCTCCACTTTGTCAATCTCCTCATCTAGAAACATTGATCTCTCTATTGGCTTCATTTTTCATTTGAGAGTTGTGAATTTTTATCGATCATATCGGGCATCAATTCAAGTATTGTGAATAAGTAATATGGCTTTTTGGGATAGAGATTATTTATTGAAACCCAAGTCAAGGTGTATATAAATTAGAGAGGTTAGGGAGAAACTTGTCTTGAGGAAGAGAGTGACTATGAAAATGACTTTGCTAACAATTCAACTCCGTATATTTCAATTACACCAACTATTCCATAACTCATAGATTTTATATTTTAATGAGTTTGAACTATTAATCTATACTTTTAGGCTAATGATTGAAGACTGCAAATAGAGTTGAAGTCACATACCTAGTTGCTACTTTCCTTTTATTCCATTTGTGTCATTTATCTATTTTAGTTTTCTCCTGAAATTTTATGGTTATAAATTTATTAATAATAAAAATTATACCATCGTGAATATCACAGCGAAATCTTACATTTGAGCCTAGTATTGAATATATTTGGGCTAAATTATTCTAACACAAACTAATGAATTATGTTTTCATAAAAGAAAATAAATTATAAAATTATGAAAATTATAAGATTTAATAATGGCTTCTTGAAAACCTTCTCGAAGATTAATTGGTTTCGAGCTCAAAAAAAGTATCATAACACTTATGTGTAAAAAAATTAACAAAATGATATCATAAAGATAAGGGAAAACATCACCAATGATCACTGAGTTATGACTTATTCGACACTTAACTCACTGTAATTTTAACAATATCACTTAACTCACTCAGTTTTACATCCGTCTTTCACTTAACTCACTGTCGTTAATTTTGCTGTTAAAAGCTATTAAAATTGAGGGTATATTTGTCTAAACACTAAAAAAATGCATTTCTAACTTTTTTTAAAAAAAAAAGAAGACAATTTTTTTCAAATTATATTTAAGTTAAAAAAATCATTTTTTATTAGAAATCTCAGAAATTTTAAAAATTGAAAAAAAAGTCTAATAAATGTAAATTGAGGGTATATTTGTCTAAACACTAAAAAAATGCATTTCTAACTTTTTTTAAAAAAAATAAAGACAATTTTTTTCAAATTATATGTAAGTTAAAAAAAAATCGTTTTTTATTAGAAATTTCAGAAATTTTAAAAAAAATTGAAAAAAAGTCTAATAAATGTAGTTTTTTCTAAGTTAAAAATGATTTTTTAAGTGTTTTGACAAATATACCCTCAATTTTAACAGCTTCTAACGGTAGAATTAACGGCAGTGAGTTAAGTGAAAGACGGATGTAAAACCGAGTGAGTTAAGTGATATTGTTGAAAATACAGTGAGTTAAGTGTCGAATAAGTCATAACTCAGTGACAATTGGTGATATTTCCCCTAAAGATAAATAAAACTTATAATCATTGCAGTTAGTATTGCGACAGACTATCATCATCCTTCATATTTTGACACTTGTTCATACCCACCATTTGTTTCTAACAAAGAGGATGATGATTTTTGAGAATTATTCATAGTTGAAAATGGATAAAAACTAAGATTAAACAAAGAGGAATGAAAAATGAAGTTATGCAAATAGTGATAGTGTTGAGTTTATATATAACATTTAAAAGTGACCGTTAATTAGCCATTATCATATTTGAAAAAGAAACAAAATGCATTTCATGTTTTTTGTCCGTTGGACATAATTATTAGCTAGTCCTACAATTTTAAAATATGGCTTATGATTTATGGTTTATACCATATGGTGGTAACACTTTTTTAATTAAACAACATATTTTAATGAATATGTCTTTATCCTTGTCATATAGTTTACAATGGGTGATGCTTTTAGTTGCTTACTGTTAACATTAGAGTCCGCGGGGTCTCTAATTAGCTTTAGAGAAAGAGAGAGAGAGAGAGAGAGAGACACGAGAAGTATAGTGGTTCATCTCCACCTTAGCGGGAGACTACATCCACTTGAATATTGTATTATGTGTGTTTGGGCCGGGATTACAAAGTGTGTAATGGGATGGAGTTTATGTAGGAGGAGAGTTCCTTTTATAGGTGAAGAAGCCATCTCCTTTACATTTTCTTAGATGTGGGATGTAGAAATCACTATTCTAGTCTAGAAAGCATGTTTGTGAAGGTAACTTGGCAAGGCCGGGAAGGTGGCTTTCCGGCGACGTATTTGCCATTTCCAGATACCGTAGCGTAGCTTGAACATAGGGCTACGGGATGCATGTTTCAGTTGGGCCTCACTATGGCTTGTGGGTGTCCCCAAAGAGGGTGTTACTTATGTTTGGTGATGTAGCAAATCCTCTAAGCATAGTGGGAGGTATCTACACTTACTAAGGGATGGTAACATTTAATCGCATGAAAATTATCCAAGAAATTCACCATGCAAACATACCTTCCAAACATGGGTCTCATCACAAGAAAGTTATCACATGTATGTAAGATTGAAGCTGATGCCTAATAGGCCCAAAGCTTAAAAAGATGCAAACAAATAAGAGAAGAAAAAAGAAAAAAAGACCAACAATGAACGATATACGATTTGTGCAAAGACCTAAAATTTACTCATACTTTGACCTCAATTTAGACCTAAATTTCTCTTCATCAATTCGACTCATGAATCGCTAGTTTATGAGGTTTTCGCTCTCTAAAGTTGCAGTTAATGGCACAAGCACATTAATCATATGGAATGATGATATACATAAGGTTTTGTAACAACAAGTCTCGATACATTCAATTTTAAGTCGTGATAAGCATAGATCATAAGTAATAATGTGTCCCGATCTATTCTATTTCGCCGAAAATTTACGTTTTGATGCCTAAATTACACTTGGATGTCCACTGACAAGTTTTTATTGAATATTCTAACTTAATATGCAGCAATAGCGTGATGTGGATGGTTGGGGATGGTTGGAATAAGTTATCAAGCTGAAGAATCAATTAGAAAATTTCATTAGATACTTTCACCAATTCATATAAGGAAACCTAATTAGAGTTGAGAAAATATTTGTAGGATGAAAACCAATATAAAAGGAGGAAGAAGACATTAGAATTTGGACATCCGCTTCATAACATTTATATCTCTTAAATTTCTTCACATTCTGAGTTCAAAAAGTTTAGAAAATATAAGTCTTGTGTCGTAACATAATCCCGGCGATTCTTTGCGTTCAAGAGAATCTCTTAAGTTGCCTCACCATCTCTTTCCTTTATTCGTTTCTGTTTTTTCTAATTTAAATTTATTTTGTGAGTGATGTTACTATGAACTTTATGGATATGTGGAACTAACTCTCTTTTAGTTAAGGACGAATACAAAGCCTCGGATATGTATAATTTACATTGATGTTTCTCTTTATTTGTTTGCTTTGATTCATGAATGATTTGTTTAATGGTTTTATTTATATCTTTTATATGTTAGCATTTTATGGTGGCCAACATAAGATGTTTTTGTGTATTGGAGCTATCTTTAAGTAATTCACATAATAGTTTTGTTATTCTTAAATCATAATAGTAATCATTATGGACATTAGTGAGAGTTAAACAAACCTAGGCTAATGATAGATGGCGTATCCACTTGAATTGGTTTAGTTAGCAATCAGACTTTCCATGGTTCATAATGATCTTTCTTTGTGATTCATGACTTGTGTATCTTGTATGTTCTTATAAAAAGAATAGTTTTAAACTTGGTGTGTATCATGGTTATCTTTGATTGTTATGCATTCATGGCTGAGTAAAGAACTTAGAGAATTCAATCTGATTTATATGTATCCAGAATGTGAAAAATAAGTTTCTATCAGTGAAAAAGTTGAGATGTTCGGCCTGGCCAGGAAGAAAGCTATGATGGATTATCGGATCAATGTGTCGTACTGTAGTAAGTACTACTTGTTGGAAAATTAAACACCCACCACACAAGTACTAGTAGTAGAGATGAAAGAAGAAATAACCTGCAGGCCAAGAAGAAAACAAGATTTAACGAGGTTGAAAGAAAGAGCATCTATCTATCCCCAATGGCTAATTTATAGCCAGCAAGTCTTAGAGAAAAAGTAATTCCACACCACAAGTGATTTGAAGTTTTTTTTGGTCAAAATGTGATTTGAAGAGATTTATAGATTTAATACTACCTAATGATGAGAAAAAGTAGATGAGCTATCAAAATCTAATGTTATGTAGACGTGTCGGCAAATTCTACTTGTGGAATGTCCGGCCAACTTTATGCCTATATCTTCGGAGAGTTTTCATCTTCACTGATGAGAAAATTACATAAGCACAGGATTACACAGCTCAAGTTTATGCACAACCAGAGCCATTCGTATCCAAATGGATACCACTTGTATAACTTATCTCAACCTAGAAGAGATCACTCTAACCCATTAGCTATTCTCACTCTTGAACACAACTCACCCTACTCCTATACACGAAGACCCGCTCTTGCTCTTGGCTTTCTAGTGCTAGTTTCTGAAACTTCTGTCGTCCTTGTATTCATGAGTGTGGTACGTATTCCATGCTTCCATAGGAGCTATAGACCATACTTCGACCTGGTATGAACCCTTCATTTAATTCCTCTTGAGAAAGAGTGGAAATGAAATCATGAGATTGGAAATGATTTTGATGAGCTCAAAGTGAGTTCTCAAAATTAACCCTGTTGACAATTATTAGTATATAGCAAGTAGAGATCATTCTATCCGGGATTGAGGGTGCTCATATCATTTAAACGTCAAGAAAAGAATATTAATTAGAGATAAAAAAATATTTACGAAAATTACAAAGAATTAAAGGGGATTTTGAAAGTGTTTTTATTTATAAACTAACTAACTAATTACATTGACCAATCAACCAAGAATCAAGGAAAATGTTTTTATTTATAAACTAACTAACTAATTACATTGACTAATCAACCAAGAATCAAGGATATAATGGGCGGCTAAGATGTATGATAAAGTTAACAACCTTATCACGAATTCAAGATCACAAATCATAGTTTACGAATCAAAATACATACTTGAAAGAAGTCAATCAAGAACAAACCATGAACGCATGCATAAATTCTTTTTACTTTCCTTAATTAAATTAACTAGATGAACGCACCATAGTTAACCCTATTAAACATGTAATGCTAGTGAGTGATCAATCCATTAACAAACATGTTCAATGCATTAAACACCTAGAAAGTTTGAATGATTTAAGAAAAACACACAAGTTGGAATGCTAATCAAGCACACAATTCTCTTTGTTGATTTACCTAAGTAATTATAGGTTTTCCACTTTAATTAACAAGACCTAGAATGCTAGCATCTCATCATGGATTCAATCATGCAATTCGAAACCTAAGTTGGCCATCAAAGAAATCAAAAACATGATGGATGAGATTGAAGAACAAAATCAGCAAACATTCAAGAACATATCAAGACATCGCAAACTATAAATCTGAAAATCCTAAAACGAATTCATGCTTCAAGGTATTCAAAAACTAAACATCAAAACATATACTTTAATCTTACAAGAAATCGCAACATCCAATAAAACCAAAAACATAGAACGCTATAGAATCTTATTTTTAAGTTACAAAACAAAGAAACCGAAAACAACAAGTTAGGGTTCATGGTTACACTTTTAAAAAAGCTTCAAGAATGCAAGAAGGTCTTCAAAGGTGGTGGACGACAAGGATAGTCATGACAAGGATGGAAGATGGAGGATGAACTTGCTTCATAGCTTCAAAGTCTTGAACAATTGGAGAGGCTGAAACTTTGAGACAATAAATGGAGGAATTTGCGATTTTGATTCAGGGTTTCATGATGATTTTCACGGCAATGAATCCCTCCTTTATATAGTGCAAGACATATGTTAGGGTTTCCTAGGAATTCTCCTTGATTGCATCGTTCAACCAATGAGAGAATTCCTTTAGAATTGGAGAACAAGTAATCTCTCTCATTGCCGAAATTCTTCTTGAATCTTCTATATATTTTCAGCAAAAATCAATAAAAATTGATTTAGGATTCCTCCAAGACGTCAAGAAGGATCTAGAAACTCATGTGCAAGTCACATGCTTCAATCTTTGGGCCAGACTTCTCAATTGGACAAACCCATTCTTTATTTGCCGAAATTCTTCAACAATCTAGAACATTCTTGAACTATCTTGAGTCATCTTCAAGACACAACATCTCCTAGCAGCATCAGGACTCCTAGTGTCTTCAGGTTTTCTAATCCAACTAGGACTTTGTCATTTCTTCATTTTTGAACATCATTTTTCCGAGCTCATTTCTAGTTGCAATAGGATTCCTACTTCAACTGGGATTCCTTCTCCTGGTAGGATTAGGAAGGCTTCATTTCTCCATTTCTTTCCCATTTCTGCTCTACATCTCCTCCTTGTCTTCATTTCTTGCTCTTCTTAGCTGATTTCCTGCGTCTGAAGCTCATTTGTACCTAAATACAACAAAGTAAGTTAGAAATGACATTGTTAAAGGAATAACTAAGTAAAATGCATGAGAAATGACACTAAAAACATAGGAAATATTGGTTCGATCAGATTTCCTTCCAAAGCTTTAACTACCTGCTTTTAGTCTGTTTGAAAATGAAATCAGCATTTGCACAGTCAGATTGAGAATGATTAAACATCCTAGGAATGTCAACAATTTTTAATCATACAAGTACACTAGGACAGTTCTAACAAATAGAATCTACATCTTCCCCAAGCAATGATCTTTTCTTCCACCCGTGTTTATAAAATACCTCATGAATAAAGTAACAACACATCTTAACTACCATTTGCACGTTTTTTTGAAAGGAAGCTCTTATTTCATGGCTATGCCTAAGTTCTAATATATATATATATATATATATATATATATATGTGTGTGTGTGTGTGTGTGTGTGTGTGTTCAAGTGAAAAACCAAGAAAACCTGCCCTTACACCAGATTGGATGATACTATCGATGTAAAATGCAAGCTAATCAGGTAGAATGAGGAGACATCCAAAGCCAATGCACCCCAAATCCTGAACAACCTTACAAAGTTAAAGACAGGAACACTTTGCAATATACAGTAAAGAAAGTTGGAATCTCAATAAGCAAAAACATAAATATCCACTTTTGAGGCTAGAGATGTATTCCAGACTCACATTAGGACAATTGAATATTTTGAATATAAGGAGGATATAAATAAGATCGATGGACCTATTGGGTGAGCTCAACTTACTTCAGAACTTTGTAAGATAACCTAGCTCATTCGTGCCTAACGTTGAGCAGAATGACGGATGCAAGCAGCAGCATAAGCAACCATACAAGCCATTTCACTGGAGATGTAGTCATTCTGCAGCCTCATGTCAACAAGGCTATCAAAGTTGCCTAATCCAATGCTTGCCTGAGCAAGGGCCTTTCCTAAATTTAATGACAGTGTCTATAATCCCATTCGATCAAGATCGCTTATTAGCCACACAGAAGACTCGACTGCTGCTCTATACCAAGAGAAACCATTAAGCAGAACAACTGAACATCTTAATATATAAGGAAAACTGTTTTAGAATGAGATAATTGAGAGAGATTGATGAGAGAATTGTATGTTCCATTAATCCATTATTGATAATAGGAGCCCTATATATAGGGATTACAAAGTACATATTCTAATGATAAAAGGAAGACTATTCCGAATAGGACTAGAAATTCTAGAACCTTCTCTCCTATTACAATTATAGAACTAATCCTAATTTAATAAGACACACAAATGTCAACATCCTTCAACAAAAACGAGTATGTCATGAACCAATAATTATTCTTTTTAAAATGTATAATTAAACAGCCATAACTCAAACTGCTCTATTACGTACCATGAAGTAATAAACTGCACAATTAGTTGTGATTATATGGTATACTAACTAGTACCAGCAATAATATATCTACAGTAGTAGCAGCAAAATCCCAACAGCTCCATTTATCAATTAAACTTAAATAATTGATTAAATATAGCGACTGCACCCCAAGCTTATGAAGTTTTTAATAGCAAAAAGGTCATTTGGCCAAGTGGTTTTTGAGTTTCTACGAGGGAAGGAAAATGAACAGTGAAAATTGGAGAC
>LYNE01000748.1:68554-95058 GCA_001662545.1 Rosa x damascena
AACCAAACTTCACATCGAAAACTGCTTTTCCTCATTTGTAAGTAACATGGGAGACAAATATTCTTCAAAATCTATGGATTCGTAAGTTTCAAAGGACTTTGCAGGTTGTGAAAATCTTTCCAAATGAGTGAGATATGTTGGTTGGACTGGAGAAAGGTCAAATTAGACAGAAAACTGCGGAAGTGCTCTGTTTCTTGAAGATCAGTTGCTTTTGGAGTAGCACAGTTTAGGAATCCAATGGAATGATCAGTACAACATTTGCATCAAAGAGGCTTTCCTGGCCCTTTTATGAAAATTTAGGGTTTCCAAAAAAAGAAAAAAACGCATCAAAGAGGCTTGAATTTGAGAATTTATATCTCAATCCTTAATCATGTAGAGTCAGTTGTAATACAAGATAGATCAAGGTTTCAAGAACTATATTGAATACAATTTAAATTACAATAAAAGACATGACAAACCAACTTTTCAGTTTATTGATATACAGAATACAAAATACATGTATTTGGTCAAAAGATTTTGATATGAACATACTAGCCACCAGATCCAATCAAACTTTAGTATGGGAAAGAAACACTTAAATGGTTCAAACAACTGAGTATGCAACTCAGAGGAAAGCTCACATACCTACCTGAACAATAGATACATTCAATCTACCAAATGTACAGTTAGAAGTCTGTGGTTCAGCAAATTAGGGAGCATACAGGGTGGAGAGTGGGACAAATTGGCATTGTTTAAGAATATGGGAATCGGTTGTCAAGAGCTTTGACCATAAATAGTCTTGGTTGTCTTTGTTCATTAGCCCGTATTCAATATCTTGAGTGGTTTGTTGGCCTTCACCACTGGAGGCAGATTGGTGCTCGCCAAAATCACTGCTGGGCCCCTTGGTCTCACTAATTCCTTGACCTAGCTCTTGGCTTTCTAGTGCTAACTTTCTAAATTTCAACATGTCTTCCTTGTATTCACGAGTGCCGTATTGTGTGCTTTCAGAGTATATCATACTTTGACCTGGTATAGCTCCTTCATTTAATTCATCTGGAGAAAGATTGCCTTCCAAAGCTCTAACTACCTGCTTTTGATCAAATATTAGAATAAAATGGCAAAGGCTGAACCATGGTGTTTATATGATTTTCATACATCATCAGCATTTGGAAAGTCACATGATATTATTATGTATATAGTCGCGCATTGTTCAAGTTTTAGCCTTTAAATGAGCTAACAGTTTTTCCAACTATAAAGTCATAAACAAGAATCCAACAGCTGTGGGAAGAGGGTTTCCTTTTCCACCATAATTTATGTCACGCCCCGAATTTTGAATAACCAATTCAAATCCGAAACGTGAATAATAACTATTACAAATAAACGTTCTGAACAACCACACCACAAGCCACTCAAAATTCAAAATCTCGAAAACCTCGAGTTAATTATTACAACTCACTCATACAAGTAAGATCGTAAAGCTCTAAATGAGCATAACAAACCTCTCAATAGAAATTCAGAGTATCACCTGCAGCTACTCTACACAGCTCGATCGCCTTCCTGATTCTTCTGTCCTGTAGGATTACCCGCTACACCGTTTGAATAGTGTACCGGGAATTGCAACAACACAAAACCCGGTAAGCTTTTTGCAAAGCTCGTGAGTAAACAAGAAGGAACTGTTGATTTATTAAATTACAATTCTTACAGTTCAAGTAAAAACTCAACAGTATTACGTCTGCAAAGAGACATCAATCCATTCATGGAAAACCACAAGGAATACATTTTCACTGTCCACAAATCACAATACCCACAAAGCAATCCACAATCCCCAAAATCAGTCACTAAAATCACCAACTCTAAATCACCAAAGATTAATACGGGGTCTAAACTCACATCTTTCTTCTCAAAACCCCGAAAGCGTATTTATACAAATACGGTGACTGACAGACTAGAGCTCTACTGCATCGTAGCCCATCACCTGGCCCTGGTTGTGGCATCCGATATAATTTGCATTTATCGTAGTTCATCAGCATAGAACGTCCGATACACATACTCAACTTAGCCCATCACCCAACAAGGGTTGTGGCATCACTTACACTCAACCAATCGTAGCCCATCATCCACCTAATATTAGAGCATCCGATTCCCTCATACTGGTCACTATGTTGACCCTAAACTCAACCAATCGTAGCCCATCTTCCACCTAGTATTAGGGCATCCGATTCCCCCATGCTGGTCACTATGTTGACCCTAAACTCAACCAAAATTGAGTACAATAATATTCTTTCACACAATAGGATCAATAATTCCATGATACGTACTATTATTGTGTAAATATGTGCTCAAAATATAATTCAGCAAATCACCAATCCATACTCAATCATATCATCATTCAATACCACGTCCCCCATAAATTTTCAATATAATTTCACCAATCACTATCATCATAAATGAATATGATAAATCACGTATTCGATTTCACATCAAATAAATCATTATAAAATCACTTATCTCCATGTTACACCATTCCATATATAATCACGTAAATATATATATACGTAATCACCCACTCAGGAATGACCACTAATACCAACTATAGTTCACACAAGAAAATCATGAAATTCATTTTGTATAATATAAATCATTTTACTTACCTATGGACCGTAGTTGATCAAGTCCATATGATTTAAAACAAATATTTATTCCATAAATATTTTCACACAATGCCAACAAAATAAGTTAATTAAAAGTACTCGGTTCGTAATATGAACCACGTGAGGTTTACTCACCTCGATACTCCCGCTGCGTCTTCTTACAACTCAAATAAGAATCACAATTCGTCCGCCAAATCAAACCGTCAAACACCTAATCATAAGTGACTTGAATTTAGCCAACAACTCATAAAATAAAATAAATGACGATCTGACGGTCTAATCGAATTTATATGATGATCCAGCGGTCGGATCCTCACAGATCGCCCTTAGGATCATCCTCCTAATTTATCACGAAGATCCAACGGTCGGATCTTCCTGAATCGTCCTTATAAACATCTCCACAAAATTTTATGAAAATCCGACGGTCGGATTCTCACGAATCGCACTCCAAATCACTAATTAGCAATTATACGAAGATCCAACGGTCGGATCTTCGCCCATGACCACACATGGTCACTGGGACAATCGTACGATCAACATATCAAAACTACAAGTCCATCGGATGGTCCGATCTTCACAGATCATTAATCGAACCATCGAAATTAATTAAAAACCGTAAAATTCATAACTAAATCATACGATATCCAAAAAATGCGTATAATATATGCAAACGATCGTAATGAAACGTAGAATCTAAAACTGTAAAGAAATCACATTTTTGACCCCCGGAGGTGGCCGGAAAAGGCCGCCGGAAAAAGGGACAGAGCCGCCGCCGACCACCGCCAATGGTGTCGGGGCCTGGCTGCTCCTCTTTCTCTCATCAAGCCCAATAATTTTCATAACTAGCACGAAGTCTGAAAGTGACCGGAAGTGGTCGAAAAAGCTACCTGAAAGTCAAGGTTAGCCGGAATTTTTCCAGAAACCGGCAGCTGCTCCGTTCAACGTGAAAACGTCCACCACTCGCTTCGATTTCTTCATGAAAGTGATTCAAAACTTCATTCCGAGTGCATCTGTCCAAGAATCTCAAAGATTGAACGTCTAGAACTCGAGATATCGGCGTTGACTCAAAATTGAGCAAAAACCGGTTCCTCCTTGCTGCGGCGGCTACCGGCGGAGATAGGCCGAAAGGAGGCCATGGGGAGGTGCGCAAGGCTGAGGCGAAGCTACCCTGAAAATTTCATGACCTATGGTGGCCGGAGGAGGAAGAAATGGCCGGTGGAAGTATTTTTGGCGATTAAAAACTTCGCGGGAACTGTAACGAAGACTTTGGGATTGTTGTTCTTGCGCATTAAGGTTGGCCCAGCGGAGGGGGTTTATACTTTATTTGTAACAGATTGCTATGCGGCCTACAGTGTCATTTTGGGCAGGGACTAGATCCACAGGAGTTACTGCATACCATCCACACTTCATCAGGAACTAGTTATGTGGAACAGGGAGACAAATACAGTGGAGGTGATCAAAGCAGATCCTCATCCGTTCCCAGTTTTCGCAAATTACGTAGATGCCAGATACTATTTGGAGCCTATCACTCCATTGCAGGTTAGTGGCATTGATGATAAAGGCCGCCCCACAGGGGTGACGACCTCTGAATTGGCACAATGGGGGCTTACACTAGCAAAAGAAGGCTTAGAGAGGCCTGGCCACGCTGTGCCCAAACCCTTAAATAATTAATGGATTACGACATCTTAGAGGAGGGGATAGAGGCCTTCCACTCGATATACGAACGGCTATCATCATACTTAGTGGAAAAAGAGGCTTATGATCGAATCGCGACCTTGGAGGTCGTTAATGAAGAGCTTTCTGATCAGGAGCGAGAGGATGAAATAAGTATTCAGCTTGCCCCGGCAGCGCTGGATGATACACCTCCTAAAGTCAGAGATCCTACTGAAAAGGTTAATCTGGGAACAGTGGAAGAGCCTATGGAAGTGGCTATCAGTGCTTACCTAGAGCCTAGTGAGAAGCAGAGGCTCACCGATTTGTTACTGGAATTTAAGGATTGCTTCGCGGAAATGTATGAAGACATGCCCGGCTTGTCACCAGATTTGGTTTGTCATCAACTACCAACACTACCTGACAAGAGGCCCGTGAAGCAGGAACCGCGACGAATGAATTCAGAAACCCAGGCTCTCGTCAAAGAAGAGGTCGAGAAAATGCATAAATCAGGCATTATCAGGGTGGCCAAATACAATAAGTGGTTATCTAATATAGTGCCCGTTCGGAAAAAGAACGGCAAGATGAGGATTTGCGTAGATTACAGAGACTTGAACCTTGCTACACCTAAAGATGTTTACCCCATGCCGGTCGCAGATATGTTGGTAGATGCCTTGGCGGGACATGAGTTGTTATCCTTCATGGATGGCACCGCAAGATATCACCAAATTCCGGTCGCTGAAGAAGACAGGCACAAAACTGCGTTCCGGTGTCCCGGGGTTCGCGGGTGTTTTTGAATACGTGGTCATGCCCTTTGGACTGAAGAATGCTGGCGCAACATATCAAAGACCCATGAATTTGATTTTCCATGATATCCTGGGGAAGATTCTTGAGGTTTACATCGATGACGTAGTTGTGAAGTCGCGAAAAGAGGGGACCACATCGCGGATCTCAGGAAGGTATTTGAGCGAATGCGGCGACACAAGCTCAAAATGAACCCAGCCAAATGCGTGTTTGGGGTTCAGGCAGGAGATTTCCTGGGGTTCCTCATCCATCAGCGAGGAATTGAGGTTCCAGAAGACAAGGCGAGTGCAGTTATCAACGCGTCTCCCCCGCGAACGAAGAAGGAATTGCAGCGTCTGTTGGGTAAGATAAATTTCCTAAGACGTTTCATCTCTAACTCTGCAGGTAAAATCCAACCCTTATCACTATTGTTGAAGTTACAAGGGCAGAATGAGTTCATGTGGGAGCCTAAACATCAAGAGGCTTTCGACAGAATCAAGGCCTACTTAGCAAGCCTGCCAGTGCTGGTTCCGCCTAAGGCTGGGATTCCATGAAGTTATATATCTCAGCAGCTGAAGCTTCCATTGGCAGCCTGCTCGCTCAGGATGATGAGGGAGGTATTGAGCATGCTATATTTTACCTCAGCCAGACATTGACAGATTGTGAGACAAGGTACACCCCTATGGAGAAGCTGTGTCTGACTTTGTACTTTTCAACGTGCAAGTTGCGACACTATATGTTATCCTTTACTACCTACATCATCGCTCAAACTGATCTAGTCAAATAAATGTTGTCGCGGCCTGTTTTGAGAGGCCGCATTGGCAAGTGGGTACTGGCCCTTTCAGAATTTTCGCTACAATACATACCTCAGAAAGCTGTAAAGGGGCAGGCCATTGCGGATTTTCTGGCACATCATCCTACGTTGGAGATACCCACGATGAAGGAGTTAGAGATAGCGTCCGCCACTACGACCCGGCCGGATTTGGCGCGCACCCCAGAATACGCGATTTGGTACCAAGCCACAGTCTCCTTACAGCCCTGGGTATTGTTCTTTGATGGCTCACGAACCGAAACATTGGCCGGAGCAGGGATTGTTCTGGAAAATCCAACAGGCGATCGTTTCTCTTACTCTTTCCAATTAGAGTTCAAATGCATGAACAACCAGGCCGAGTATGAAGCTCTTATTATTAGGTTAGAAGTCTTACTGGAAATGGGCGTGAGGGACGTTCAGATTCGCGGTGATTCTCAGCTCGTTATAAACCAGCTTCAAGAAAAATATCGTTGTGTAAGTTTGTTGCTCGTACCATATTTAAATCATGCCATCGAGATTCTGGATCAATTTGATGACGTCGATTTGGAGTATATCCCTCGCGAGCGCAATTTCGCAGCCAATGAGCTCGCTCAGCTGGCCACAGGCATTACATTGAAGTATGGAGTTCGCGAGCGCATTCTGAAAGTTGAGCGTCGCACACTACCTTCATGGCTCGCATAGCCTGATCCTCCAGATGATCCAGTGGTCGCGGTGCTAGAACCTATTGATGTGGATTGGCGAATCCCGCTGGTTGATTACCTCAAGTGACCAGACCCCACAGCTGACAGGAAGATTCGCTTTCTCGCTCTAAATTACTTCCTCAGGGGTGATGAGTTGCGACGACGTGGGGAAGATGGCATAGACTTTCGGTGTGTATATGTCCGCGAAGAAAAACGATTAATGCGTGAAGCACACATAGGGATATGTGGGGCTCATCAAGCGGGACCCAAGATGCGATGGCTTATTAGGCGGCATGGTTATTACTGGCCCAGCATTCTAAAGGATTGTATTGCATTCGCCAAAGGCTGTGAAGATTGTCAAGCACATGGTCCAGTCCAGCATGTTCCTAACATTCCCATGCAGCCTATTATCAAGCCTTGGCCTGCGCGAGGTTGGGCATTGGACTTGATTGGAATGATCCATCCCCACTCCTCTCTCCAACATAAGTTCATCATCATCGCCACTGACTTCTTCACCAAATGGGTCGAAGCGGAGCCTTTGAAGGAGGCCTCCGGCGCCACCATTCGCCAGTTTATTTTTCGTAACATTCTCTGCAGGTTTGGTATCCCCGAGGTGCTCGTTTCAAACCGGGGGGCAGCGTTCATGGGAGGTCCCGTCGAGGAACTTGTCAATGATTTTGGCATCCAGTTCATCCACAGCACTCCATATTACGCTCAGTCCAACGGTCAAGCGGAGGCTAGCAACAAGATAATAATTACCCTACTAAAGAGGATGCTGGTAGAGAACCCCCGACAATGGCATAACACTTTGAATGAGACACTTTGGGCTTATCGCACTTCTAAGAGGAATCCCACTGCGACGACACCGTATGCACTCATGTTTGGTCACGACGCTGTATTACCGTTAGAAATTAACGCTCATTCCTTACGCGTGCAAGAGCAGCATCATTTGATCGGTGAGGATTACGTCCAGGCGATGTGGCAGGAACACGAAGATTTAAGCGAGCAACGCTTGGCGGCTTTGGACAATTTGGTAATGGAGAAACAGCATATCGCTCGTGCCTATGATAAGAGGACTCGTGGTCATAGTTACAAAGAAGGAGACCTTGTTTGGAAAGCCGTTTTACCCCTTGGCGAGAAGTTAACAAGTCGCGGTAAATGGACTCCACGTTAGGAAGGTCCTTTTGTCATTCACCTTATCTTGGAGCGCGGGGCTTTTCACCTCAGGGACGTCGATGGGGACATCCATCGCAACCCCATCAACGGCCGTTTCTTGAAAAAATACTACCCTAGTGTTTGGGAGTTCGATGATCCCCCTGATCAACCTCCTGCCCAGAATGGGGGGCAACCATAATCTTCATTGGTTCGCTTCAACTATCTCTACTATTCAGGCCTTTTTCTTGTGGCCTTCGATTTGTGTCTTTGCTCCACCGATAAACATTGGGGGGCAACTCTACCTCAACCTAGGCCTTAGTTGAGGCCATATGTACGTATTAGCCTATTCATGAGGCTTTATTATTGTATTCATATTTTAAGTCCATATTCATACGTGATTATCCTTAACAGATTGTGTTAAGAATATGCATGAAGGCCTTTATAAGAGGCTTTATTCTTTCAGATCAAAAATTTCTTACATTTTTCTTACATATGGCCTTAGTTGAGGCCATATGTACGTATTAGCCTATTCATGAGGCTTTATTATTGCATTCATATTTTAAGTCCATATTCATACGTGATTATCCTTGACAGATTGTGTTAAGAATATGCATGAAGGCCTTTATAAGAGGCTTTATTCTTTCAGATCAAAAATTTCTTACATTTTTCTTTTGCAATTTTTGCTCAAAGAAAATTTCTTAAATTTCATTCATAAAGTGGCTTTGCGGCCAAAGGCATACAAAAACAGATCAATACACTTGCAATTATAAGGCCAAAGGTGGCTTTGAAGATCGCGAGAAACATGAAGTTTAAAAAATGGCTGGATCTGGTTGTGGTAAGAAGGATCTGGGCACTACCGCCGGCACTCTTGCTCTCTTCACCCAGATCCTCCTCCTATATGAGTCGCCACTGCTGTCATCGGTACCGGAGGAAGAGGGAAGGAAATAATCCATCATACCCCTTCCTTGGGCCTTTCCTCCGGGCTGGAGTTGGTATCCAGAGCGAGCGCGACCCACAACCACATCTACCTCCTGGGGAAAAACAGAAACCTCGTAGCAGGCCCCCGGAGGTAGACCGCGGAGGAAGAACAGTAGGCCTCAAAGTGGCCTTCCGCCTCTTGCTCCTTGCGGACAATCGGAGGAGACGGACTCCTCAGAATGTGGTTCTGCCGCGTTAGGAGCGTGACGTGTTCTTCGGTTTAACTGAGACTGGCAAGTTCGGCCAGAGTCCCAGAAACCAAAGACACTCCACTGGACCTGAGATTAGGCCATGAGGCCTACCCAGGTCTTGAGATTAAGCCATGAAGCCTATAAATTTGTGGCTAAGGGTGAGATCATGGGAGGAAGATTTTAGAAACTGAAGAAAGAGCAACAAGGCTTGCGAGGTTATCTCTGGAAAAGACATGATTGCTTGGTTGCCTATTCTCTCTGAGTGCAGGTATTTATAGTACCGGTCGTAGTAATCCCAACCGCGCGATAGGTAGTTGAAGTACTTTCAGCGCCATCAATGAGAGAATCAATGGAGTTAAATGCTAGAATCTCGGAAATGAAAGGAGTTGAAAACGCGTGGCAAGCGGGGCAGTCTTCAAGGAGATAACCACCCAAATTGGGGTTATCTTTTCAACAGTTTTGATGTCAATAACTACCGGAATTTAAATAATATTTGGGCCAAGCAAAGTGGGCTAAATATTAAATATTAATTATAATGTGGTTCATACAAAGCAAAAAGGGCCTAAACATAAGAGGCCTAAAGTTTTCGGCCCGCGTGGGTCAAGCGAAGTAGGTGTTCGTCCAGACGAAAACTGGCGTCGGCAGCAGCTCTCTCCGCTTGTCAGGCTACTTCGCGAGCCTGAGCTTAGTTTTGTGACATTGCTTCGAAGGCCGCTAGGGGTTGTTCTAGCAGAGGTTCCTGTTGCTCAAGTTGGGCCGTCATTGCGGTCAATTGGGCCTGAAGCTCTTGGATTTGGGTCCGAAGGTGATTCTGCGTAATCTGCAAGTCCCTGACGAGGATGGCTCTATCACCCAAGAACTCGCGAGATGTCTGTGTCTGTTGTGCAAGACCTCGATAGTGGGTCTGAGCTTGCCTAGCTTGCGCGGTTGCGGTCGCTCGCTCATTAATCCGCTCAGGAAGATTTTGTAACAGCTCATATATTTCGGTGAACTCGGCCTCAGTGATAGTTCGCTCGAGACGAAGAACCATCAAGTATTCCTGAGCTCTGGCGGATGCGCCAGGCAGTAAGATGTCAGGACCCAGAAGTCGCTGTAGCCCATCCCTCGCTTCGTCTATAACTCCTGGAGGAGCCACTTCTAGTACACGAACGAGCCTTTCCAGCCTGGAAGGAGGCTCAGGTGGTGGAGCATCAGCTTCAGCAGCAGCTGCAGCGGGGGCCTCTTGAGGCTCTACAATGGGGGCCGCTTCCGGCTCTGGTTCCGCATTTACCCCCGCTCCCACTTCAAGAGCATGGGGGGTAGGCTCTTGAATCACCATGTCCTCAACAACTGGTTCAGCAGGGTTAGCGACAGGTACTTCCACAGCAACAGCGGCTTCCTCAGCAGAACCAGGACTCTGCGGTTAAGAGGAATTATCAGGATACATAGGTAAACGAAGGACTAAGGCATTTGCTTTAGAACGAGCGTACCTCTGCGAGCGGAGGCTCGTGCAGGACTGCTATCGGTGCAAGTTCTTGAACTGCCTCAACGGGAATGGAATCAAGCGCTACCTGCACTAAAGGTTGTGCAGCGATTGGCTGCTCAGATGGTGCGTCTGAAGGGGCTATCCCTTCTTCCAGCTCGGGTGAACTGTCGTCTATGACTTGCACCGGAATTGAGGCCAATTGTGCCTCGCTCGCGGTGCTGGCGGGAGGTGGAAGATTACTCGAATCCGTGGGCGCTTGGGCCTGCAAGGCAGATGCTCCTTCGCCAGCAGCCGAAGAGCCTTCCCCGGTTTGTCCAGAAGATCGACGGCGAACCTGCGAGCGAAGACAGTTATAGGAATTGGGCTAAAAGATGGACAATTTCTAGCGTGATTTTCCTATCTCTTACCAGTCGATCAGCGAGTGGTTCATCCTCTTCCCACGGGTCAGTGCGAGGGTCCGAGCGGCTGCGCTTGCGGGCCAAAGCAGCGGCAACCTGCTAGGATCATAGAGTTAAACTTAACTCTGACAATAGAGAGTGCATAATCCTGAGAATAGAGGGTTCTTACGGTTTGTGGATTGTCGTCATCAGAGGAAGAGTCTTCAACTTCAGGCTCCGCGATCACCGCTTTCTGCTTTCTGGACTGGCCAGCGGCCGGGGAGGCACTGATTGTGCTATTGCTAGAGCGTGGTGCGCTCCCCTGATACAGCGAAGGGTGAGTGAAAAGAAAGTAATGTAGAAAGATACAGAAGATGGAACTAAGGTACTCACCTCCCAGGGGGGGTTCGCGGATTACGATTCCAGCTTGAGTTTGGCCAGGGGCTCACACCGGCTGTGTTGCTGGAAGAGGCTGGGATTGTGGGGCATCCTCTGAGAAGTGAGCAAGCAGTTCAACATCAGCAGGATAGGGGCTCTTCAATTCTCCAAAGATGGCTGCAAAGAGTTCGTCGTCCCGCTGAGCCCAGCAATTGACAGAGACTTCCTCCCACCAATCTTCATATCCTTCTACAGTCCCGTCTACGGCGTCAATAACCCGAGCCCAATCAGGGAGGTCAACTAGCACGAGCATACTTTGTGCCGGCACAGGCCCGGTAGGGGGCCCGAATCTACGCCAAGAAGTGTTGTAGTTCCAGGCGTCGTATAGAGGAAATGGCACCAATTGAACAAGGCCGAATTGGCGGGCAAAATGATTAGGAGTGTAAAGCTCGTAGCTGAGTTCCTCAGCAGCGATCCTGATGTCTGAACAGGAGATCGCGCGGCGAAAAGCCAAGCGCGCGCGTTCAGTATAGCGAGGATCGCCAGGAAGAAAGCCATATTCAAGTAGAGGTGGGAATCTTCTATCCATTATTATGTCGCAATACGGCATCTCATCCAGGAGGTACTGATAGGAAAAACATTCAAAATAGGGAGGGGATGAGTACCTTTCCTTGCGGCTGAACCACTGACCCAAGAACTGGTTGGCCGGCGGAAGCAATGGAATGTCATCACGGCGGAAGAATGGAAAGTAGGTTTGGATCCAGAAGTCCAAAATCCAAAAGGGGCCAAACATGCTAGTCTCGAACGGATGCATTGTGGCTTGATATAACATGCGGTAGAGGGCCCCTAGTACCGATTGCCCGAGCCCGACGTTGCGGCCGTTGCTAGAAGAGTCCAGGTACCAGTGGGCTTGCAGGAAGAGGTGCAGAAAATGAACTTGCACAGCCAATACTCCAGGAAAGCAATTTCGTCGGTTGCGGTGTGCTCCCGGCTGTAATACGCCAACCATCTTGGGTAAGAGCCACTATGGGTGTTGCGACCATGTTGGGCCATGGTCGAAGTGAAATTGACATAATCGAATTGACCATGCAGATAGGGTTCGCCGTCGAGGGGCAAGCCAGTGATGGCAAGAATGTCCAGCAAGGTGATACTCATTTGACCAAATCTAAAGTCAAAGGTGTTGGTGGCGGTATTCCAGAAACAAAGAAAAGCAGCGAGCGGCGAGCGATTGCCGCCGTGAGGAAGGTGGAAACATAGATCGATGGTGTGTGTAATACCTACTGCGTTCCAGCGGGCTAGATCTCGCGCCCGTGTTTCGCGTTACCAAGAGAGTTCTGCGGGGCTGATGGAGGACGGCCAATGCCCTATTTTGGCTCGATGATTCTGGACACCCCAGGTACTAAAATCTCCGGGAGTCCTTCGGAGGACCGGAATGGGTCAGTGGACTGGTAGGCCGTAGAGAGCGATGGCATCAGCCAGAATAGCATCTTGTGGCGTTGGCCCTATTCCGGTTTGGTGGTCGGAGAATCGAAGGAGCAGGGGTCGATGAATGGATGTTTGGAGGAGAATGCGGGCACCGATGTTGGTTCCCCAAGTATGGGCAACCTTTTCGTTTAACTCTTCCTCTTGATCGATGGCTATTTTCTTCGGGGGAGCCATTTCTGGGTTTCTGCGAAGGAGATATCGAAAGAAATGGGTTTTTTCTGGGTTTAAGAGGCTGGAAGGGTTTCTGATGTGACAGGGCTTGCGGCTGTGAGTTTAAATAAGGAATTTTGTTAGGGAAACATACGACAGAAAGGCGTTTTGCAAACGAAAAGACGCGACCTTCATTAATGGCATCGTTTCAAGCGACCGGCGGGTCGTTTTAAGTCCCCTTCAATCAGTTACATCTTCATGGGCCTGATTTCTGGGCCTGGGGGGTAATGTTTGAGCCCAAAAGTATTTTTGGTAGGATCCTTTGGTGGGTTTGAGCCAGCGGGCCGGTACCTGCGGCCCAAAAACAAGCCTACTCGGGTTTGGGGTATAGCTTCGCCCATTCTGTGACCCATAAGGATAACGAAACCTTATTGGGATCGAGTAGCAGAGATTGAATAGGAAACTTCAATTAATGATCCTTCTAAGGCAAGGAGCAGTCGAAACCCTAGGTGTATAAATACGGGGTTAAGCGGCAAAGTTAGGGACCTCTCTTGAATCAATCAATCCCAGCGATTACAAAGCCTCTCCGGAGCAAACCTTCAACCCTGTTGAAACCCGGCGACCGTACTCTCAGTCCTAGTCTCTCAGAGCCGACTGTCAGTGCTACTGCCACATAGATACTACCAGCGAAGCAAGGGTAACGCCCTCGCAACCCAGCGAAGCTAAAGATACGCTTTAGCAAACCCCGTGCTTTCTTAAGACTTTCCAGTGATTGCTCTGCTCAACCTACAATGTTGAGTATCGATTTTGGTGACCGAAGAGATCACATCCAAAGTCCTTATCCGTAAGGCGAAAGTCCTTTTTCGAAAGGTTAGAAAAGAACCCTGTGATGAGGTTGGTGCTCTCCTCGTCCACAGCGCTTGAAGAAGAAGTTAGGTCAAGGGACTACCCCGACGACTGCACCCCACGGTGCTGGCACGCCTGCGCAATCACTCACTCAAAAGAGACAGTTTATAAACCAACTGGTTTTGGAGCCAAACAGTAGTGTTGGTCGTCGGAGGAGTACCGGTAGGAGCAGTATCGTTGGTCGGCTAAAGAGTACCTGTAGGAGCGGTGGCGTTGATCGTAGTCGGAGGGGGAGGAGGAGCAGTACCGTTCGCATGAACAGTCACTATAGCAGTATAGGTGTTGGTGTAGGTGGACGGGGCCGGCGCCGACATGGCTGGTGAGGTTGAAAGATAGCAGGGGATTGAAGCGAATTGGAGGTTTTTGAATTTGACTTGGTGAAAATGCCTGAAGAAAAAGAATAGTCATACCATGGTGATGGTGGTTGGTGTAGAAGAGATGAACACATTTGGTGCGACCCGGTTTTGGTTAAGTGAGAATTGGGGGATGGAAGACCGTTACAAATTCGTATTGCATTACGTCATAACAGAAAAAATGAGTTCGGTATTGCATTACATCATAACAGAAAAAAATGAGTTGGATTTGGAAAATTCTTCATTCTTTTTTAATTTTTTTTTATTCCGACTGGAATCAAGAATTTTATGTTAAATTATTTTTTATGTAAAAAAATTACTGAAATATAAAAATTACGTATTCAAATCTCATTCTTAGATGAGTGGGATTGGTGAAGTGGTTAGAGAAGGGAAAATACAAAAAAAAAAAAATGTTGGTGAGCTGTGTGACCTGTTGGTAAATTATAATTCCAACATTGTAAAGGTCATGAGTTCGATTCTCATTGACATATGTAAGGGTGGGCTGGGCTAAGAGTTTAGTTTTTTTTTAAATAAATAAATAAAGATAAAAAATTGATATTATGGACTCCTCAAAAAATTTCCAATTAATGGTGACATGATATTCAATTCCTTAGAAATTGTTGAACCTCTGTAGTCCATTAATGAAATTATTTCATTTGAGGGTGGCATGATATCCAATCCCTTAGAAATTGTTAAACGTATGTAGTCCATAAATGGAATTACTTCACTGGTGAGAATGAGTTGGGAAAATAATGTTAAAATTAATTCCTACATAAAAGTACATAAGAATAATTCGTGAGGAGTTACTGTACTTAGAGCAACTCCAACAGCTACCATATAATTTATGTATTATAGAGAAGCAAAAATTAATGCTTTAGCCTTTTTTAATTCTCCAACTCCAACAGATTCCTTATTTTACAGCAATTTTTAAAATCTCCATAATTCTTTCTTAAAATTTTAGAGATTGCTATAAATTTAGGGAATTTGGTTTTCTCTTTCCTCACTATCCATAAAATGAGGATTAGTTATAAGGAATCTGTTAGAGCAAAAGAGACTCATTTTTCCCTAAAATAGAGAAAAATCAAAATATGGGAAAGCTGTTGGAATTACTCTTATAGGCTCAAAGAGTTGCTTGACTTGCTTCTACTTAATTGTTTACACTAGTCAAGTCTTTCCACATCTTGTCAGTTTTCATATGCTGAAAAGTCACGGCAACACAGCTCATGCTTAGTTAACCTCTCTTAATTAGTTGACTACTAGTTAGTATGCCCACGCGTTGCTGTGGGTTTATTATCCGCTTGTATTTTATCAGCAAATGCAGAGATATTAGGTCTTTAGCCATGCCACTACGACTAAAGTAAATATGGAGATATTCAATCAAATATGAAATATCAAAGAGTAATCACTATCTTGGATTAGTTGGCCCAAGACTTATCAAATGCTACTAATCATATTGATTAGAAACCATCAAAATGAGTGATGTTCCTATTAAAATACCTAAATAACTTATAATATGACAACTATTTGAAACTCATTGATAATCAACGCACAATATTAACAAAAGGTACAATGTAGAGAACTAATTTTTTGTGCAGACCTTATATACAAAGTAAAACACAATATATATGAATTTGTTTTTATATTCTTTAGCCTGCTAAAAGATTTGGTCTCATGCCACGATGCATTAGACCCTCTCTGCTACAAATTCAGGCGTTGTTCTTTTACATGGTCATCAATACAAAACTTACATGGGTTCACCATATTCTTTTACAACATTCATATTAATTATCTGTCATTGCCTCTTCCTTTGCAGGAAATAACTAAAACAATTTTCCATAGTGCCGCCTTTCTCGAAGAAAGAAATTTCAGACATAGCAATGATAGAAGATAGATCTCTCCTGTAACAAACAACAAGTGAGAAAAGATCTCAAAGTTCCCAAGTCCAACACCTTTGTGTGACTAAAAACTTTACAACATGAGCACTAAAGCTAGCTGCTATACATCTACTCATAGCTGACCAAGTTATCACTGTTTCACCCAAAGAAGAAAAAGAAAGATGTTCAACTGTGTTCAACTGCAGTCATCATCCAAAGTTACAAAATCTTGCAGATGGAGAATTTGAGAAATGCTATGAAAACATAATATTGCTAATGCACACCTCCACATCAAATCAAGAAAAAGTATCTATTTACATCATGAACATTACATTAGACAACACTAAACTACTTGGATATATGCATTTAGCAGATACCAGGCATAAAGAGTGATGTAGATATTGAAATTGAAAGCTATAAAATGATGTCCAAGACTGTAAATACTTTATCGTCTGACCTTTGAGTGTCACTGTGTTGGAGGATAATACAAATAAATCAATGATCAAAATCACAAAAGGATATTCCCAAACCTGTAGAAGGGGTGCTTGAATTAGATTAGACGTGGAGTCTAACCAAGTAGATATACACAAGGAGAGTTAAAAAAAAAATTAGAACAAGAAACCATCAGATTTGCAAACCATACCATCATTGCAATTAGAAACATCTTGAAGTAACTTGAAATAAGTATTGCCAGCAGAAGGTCTTTGTACCTATGTCAAAATACGCACAATCATATAACATGTACATAATAACGTATATGTTATGCTCTAAAAAATACAAAAAAAGCTTTATCACAGCATTAAAGCTTGGCTGGAAATTACTGTTATATTTTTTTAAGCCATGACACTGGATGATAATAAACCATTGCCCTTGTATGTTCTGTATTACTTTCCTTCCATTCCATAAATTTCAAACTATGTTGTTTTAGACATTTTGACCAAATTCTCACTAATCTTAGGTTCACCATATTCTTGGGTATCCACTATCACTCAATATTTTCACTGGTCACAAATTGAAGATTTTAGAAGCAATTATCCACTTCAAACATTTCAGTTTATCAAATGATTAAGATATGCATGCTTTCTGAATAGTTTTCAAAAAGACAGGTAATAAAAGGATGCCTTAATGCCAATTCATCCATTCCATAAATTTCAAACTATGTTGTTTTAGACATTTTGACCAAATTCTCACTAATCTTAGGTTCACCATATTCTTGGGTATCCACTATCACTCAATATTTTCAACTAGTCACAAATCAAAGATTTTAGAAGCAATTATCTACTTCAAACTTCTCAGTTTATCAAATGATTAAGATATGCGTGCTTTTTGACGATAATGCTTCAAAGAATATGAAAGTTCCTATCTTTACACACCGAACCTAATCATAATACTCCTACCATTTAATTTTACTTGCTGAAATTAACAAAACCAAGAAACATTTTTCATGGAAACAAATAAACAGGTGATGCAGGACAAGTAGCAGAAAAACTGTAGAACTAGGGTTTGTTTGAGTACTCTTGGATTTGGTTGCTGTGCTTTTGTTTTTTAAAGAAGAAAAATGATTTAGAATAAGAAAGTTAAGAAGAAAAGAATAGAACTACCAGCATCACACCAGTAAGTTTCTAGGATAAGGCTACTAGCATCACACCAGTAGGGTTTCTAAGCATCACACCCAGAGGTCTTAGGCATCACACCTAAGGTTAGGTTGCATCACACAAACTTGGAGAGAAGCAAAAGGTTTCAATTTTTATTAACTCAAATATGAAAATAAAAGACTACAAAGGCCTCTACATATAGGGAGGCTAAGATAATTCTAGAATAACTAGGAATATCCTTAAAGAATCCTAAAGAAATAATCCTAATAATTGTAAGAATCCTAATAATAAAAGCCTAGATTTATTTGAACTACTTTCCAAATCTTGACTTAAAATATTCTGCTTGTATTCTTCATCAACAGGTTTTAGTTTTCAAATATATTTCAGTTTCAAATTGGATAACGGTATAAGGGAAGAAAGAGCTAGCTCACTTAGGACTTCTCCTTCACTCTATCACCGATCTGCTGTACTCCAGCTTTGATCATCTTTCTGTCTCTGTTGATCAACAACAACAACTGCAAGATCCAAGCCATCTCCTTATCTCTGTCTCTGTCAACCAACAGAAGAAACAGCAGCACACACAATCACCCACAAAACCAAATTCAAATGCCAAAAAAATCCAGATAGATAAACCCACATTCATATGCACCACCTAGACTTGCATGCACCGAACTTCAAAACCCCATCAATCGCACCCAAAATTCAAGCTTACCTTCCCTTTTCTGTCTTATCCCGAATTTCTTTCACAAAAACCCACCAAATAAGCCCTAAATCGAAGGAAAACGCACAGAATCACGACATGCAAAATCTATTCTCTGGAACTCTCTCCCTCTCTTTCATTCCCTGTCAATGATAGAACGCAGAGGTCAACCGAGAACAGAGAGAGAGAGAGAGAGAGAGAGAGAGAGAGAGAGAAGATCGCGTCCATCAGTTCAGCACGTTTTATAGCTACGTCAACAGGTAAACCGTAATTAAGCCAACAAATGAAGGGCAAAACAATCATTTTACAGTACCAGCTCGACTTCAGCCGACACTATTACTAAGCCGATTAACTATTAACCCACAAATAGTATGTAGTAAATTATAACGTTACATTAATGTTTCTGCGAATAGAGTATTATCTTATTATCTCTATACTACAACCCAAACAAGAAGAAGACAAATGAAATGAATAGTGCGCTGACCATTCTACCCCTCTTTTGCCTGCTCTTTTACCGAATTGTCCCTCACGTGTAAATAAAATAAAAACACCTTTAGACATGTAAACATCACCTGCAGCAACGACAACACTTCCAGCGATTTAGAGATTTAACTCTCGACTAGAACTCTATAGAATCTTAGGTCAATTTGCTCAGTACCTTCAGTCAATTTCCTCTCTACGCTATGTGCTGCAATTCCAGCAATTTAGCCTCTGTGGTGCCTCTTCTAGACTGCCTTTTTGGTACTGTTCCTTCATCTTCATATATATATGCTCTCTCAGCATTATCTTCAATCTCAGTTATTGGGTTTTTATCTGAGGAAGAATAATATGAATCTGGATATTTGGTTTTCGATTCCTCCTTTTTTTTTAAAAAAAGTTTCTTCTAATCAATTACAACCTCAGATAGTTGGTTTTTGTGGTTTAATGGGTGATTTCTTTTCACGTCTTCAGCTTTACTAGCCACCAATTTTCGTGAAGACCACCAATGGGTAGTGATTGTTAGCATTTGCCTCTGTTTATAGTTTCCAATTTTCTTTTGTTTAAAAACTCTATTCTATGTTTTTCACTGCATTTTATGTGTATACTTTAGCCACAGGCCTTATTGAGTTATTTACAATCTACAACATATGTTTTTATACATAAAATTTTGTGCTTCGGTGTCCTCCATGTAACTTTAAACATCAGACATAACTTTTTTGACCATCTTATTCCACTGAGGATTAAATATTCCTATTATTTTGAAGTGTTTTATATTGCAAAGATAACCTTATCATTGAGTTAAATTCATCATGTTCTTAGTTTCTGGGTCAACCTCGTACGAAGTAATAGGAATAATTTTGATAAACCACAAATGGTTGCTGGATGATTTTGATAAACCACAATGGCATTATATTTGAACAGATTCAGTATTCTCATTGCTACAGCCGATTGCCGATTGCTTTCTATTTGATGATTTTGGTGAGTTGTTCGCGTTCTATTATGTATTGGAGTGGTATTTTTCTGTTTTGATTCTGGTGAGTTGTTCGTGAGACATTACTTTTTTTTTTTTTTTGAAACTTCAATTGCTTTTGTATTGTGATTAGTTACTTTTGAGGAGATGTGTTCTTGATTTCTGTTTCTAAAAAGATGAAGACTTTAGGAGATTTGATTAGTCATTTTTGCTCCTCTCTATAATTTGTTTGAATTTCTTTTCGTGAGTTACTAAAATGGATTGATTAAACTAAATTGGTCCGTTTGTGTTGATTAAATTTGTATAATGGACAATTCTGGATTACATTTGGCTACAGTCTGTAAGTGGTTTTTTTTTTCCCGATAATTGCAGTTCTATATGTTAGAATTATAATGTATGTCTTACGCACTTTAATATGTTGCTGTCTGCATAATGCCTCAGAGATTATGAACCCAAAGAAGCCATGTTGACTATGACAAAGGTAGAATTATGTGTGTCTGTCTATATAAAATCATTTTGTGTTTTTGTAGTACCCCTGGTTCAGAAGAATCAGTTCTCCATGAACATGTCTGTTTACTCTGAGTTATAGTATGTGATGAAATAAAATTGGATTTCACAGGACATCCAAAAAGAGAGAGACAAGATAAAGGACAGCTTTGATCAAGAGGTTGACTCTGACATTCTGGAAAGCTGAAAGATCGTGTACCTCTTTGTTAATCTAAAATTGATCAGCTTGAAGTAAGTATTAGTTCTTGGCTTTCTAAATTTCAGCATGATGGCTTCCCAGTTTATAGATATCTTTTCTAATATTCTAAAAGTAGTTATTCATGAAAAGTACTTTTAGGTAGACGCATAGCTAGAAATCTATATTTGGCGACATGTTATTTTTGCTTCTTATCATGTTAAAGATTGACCTTGGATATTATGCATGTGGAAAAATTACTCATATGTCTAAATTCCTGCTACTATGTGTTGCCAGTTACCGCAATCATCTCATTTGGAAATATATGCCTATTGCAATAGTTCCGACATTTGGCAACGTATTACCCCATGAGTTAGAATATTAAATACATGATTACCTAAAAATATGCTCTGTTTCTCTTCCACATGGTTGACAATATTGATTAGACTTTTTACTTTTTTTTATTTGATTCCCAATTAGAAATGGACTGCTTTTTTGAGTTTTTTTTTTTTTTTTTTTTAAAGGGGTTTGGAACCCAGTCTAGCTGGGAGGCTCAGCCCCACGCCCGGTTCCATTTATTGAAATAATATTTTGCAATGAGGGGGACATAAAACCTGAACCCCGTGGTACATTAGAAAGATTACAATAATCCTCGTAGAGTACATCTTGAATAATAGCAGAAGTCTCCTCTAACCATACATCATCCAGCCCAGCAATACTAGCAAGGTTTGCAAGCCTATGTGCAACACCATTTGCTTCACGGAAGATATGCCTTATTCTACACGATTGAAAAGAAGAAAGATAATCTTTACAATCATCTAAAACACGACTTACCTCCGAAAAATCATCCTCCTGGCAATTTAGAACAGCAATCAGAAAGGTAGAGTCACTTTCAATGTCAATTTCAGACCAACCTTAGTGTATACCAAGTAGATGACCAGCTTTGCACGCCTCGGTCTCCATATTAATAGCCGAGTGTGCATGCAAAAAAGGCCTTTCAATATCTGCAATACCCGTGCCCAACTCATCTCTGACCACCACTCCAATGCCACCAACACCACAATCAGCCCTATATGCCCCATCAATATTAATTTTCAATCTCCCCCGCGGTGGACACTCCCATTTAGTTAATGTCTTCTTCTTCTTCCTAGTTGCCTTAGGGTGGTAACGCTGAAAATCCTCCAACTTTTGCCTGCACCACTCAATCATATGCTTTTTTGAGTTTTTTGCATACATGAATTTTCTATTACTATAGCTTATTGGATTTTGGTTGTGAAAATAAAATATTTGTGCAATCCCAATGGACATTGTATCTTTTCTAGATTCTTATATAAATATTAGCTCATGATTTAGGGAATCTAAGTTATTTTTGAAAGGAACTGAGGGAATACAAAGCAAAAGAATTTCAAGAAGAACTTTGTTGCTACTTATATTGTTTTGTCTTTTATACAAGGTGAAGTAAAGAAATGTAGCCAATGCTATACCTTGAAGAAATCAGATATTGCAAGCATGGTGGAAAAAAACCGCTGAAGTTAGGAGAATGAAGGAGGAATTGGAAAAATATATAGCCCCTGAAACGAGCTGTTTCCCGTAGCCAAGGATGCAACTGACAAGATGGAATCAACTAAGGACACATCTGGAGAATTAATGTAAAATAGTTGGTCTCGCCATGCCCTTTTCACATAAACATATATAGTCTAATGGGTTTGAATCCATTTTGGAAATGCAAAGCCAAGTCTTAACAATTTTTTTTGCAAAAGTAGTTGGTTAGCATCTACTGTTTTGAAAATTGTAAATACAATTATAAATGTATAAAAGAATGTTCTTTATTTAATATGTTCGTAACCATATACCCATAGCATCCCACGGGAATCACTGTTAGTTTCGTACTATATATCAAACAAAACATATGATCATCTTGTTTACTCTATAACGAAGAAAGTATTCAATTTGCCCTAACTTAGTATACTAGCATGCATTAGAGTTTTCAGTTTGTCCTAACTTGAGATACTAGCGTTACATTTTCCAAGCTCAATTTTTTTAGAATGCAGTTTTCAAACTCTGGTGTTTGTACTACTCTTATTTTGAGCTAATAATTCATTAATGAACTCGTTGTCTATTTGCAATTCAAACTCGGGGTATCTTTTTTATAAAGAAAAAAGTCACTAGACTATGGATATAATCTACAAAATCTAATAGATGAGGTTTTGCATGTTGAGGGCATAAATTATCATTATGGATGTTTATGTCAAACTAAACAACAAATTACTGGAATTGAAATAATTCCAAAGCATATTCATCATTTTTTTGAATGAATATCATATCGATATATTAATAACTCAAGCCAGAAATGGTCATTACATATCCTCCCTCTACCATCAAGGGGCAGATAAAGAGTTTGTGGTAGTAGTACAGTGATACATAGATTAGGTCCAATCATTTGACGATTCCATGCTCATAAAGGGAGCCTATAGACTATTAACTACTAGTCTACTACATAGTAAATAGGCAGATTAAACTCGACTCGATGACACTCACTAAAAAACTAGAAGCATAGCTCCCTAACAAAGTAGGGAATTATATATTGTAACTAAAAGGACTAAACAAAAACAGCAGCCCAGCCCAATGGGAACCCATAAAGAGAGTCCACGCCCAAACTTTAACAAAAATGGCCCAAACCCTAGGCCCAGTCATGTCTCCTCCGAACGGGTTATAGCAGGCCAGCAGGCAGCAGCACAGCCTTGCTAGGGCGCTGCTACCGCCCCCAACCAGTACTCGCGCCTCCACTACCAAAGCCCAGACATCGTCGATGATCCAAAAGTCACCAATGTAGGAAAACATCAGAAAATCCGAATCCAAATCGGGTTGAAACACTCGAGCATCCAATGCCATGACAATCTTAGAGCCGGCGACGCCAAAGGAGCGATGAAGACCGAGCCATCTAGAAGATGTGACAACAACCCAGTACCAAAAAACGCACCGGAACCCGACGCCAAGCTACTCCATCAAACTCTAATCGCAACCCCCTTCCAAGTTCCTCTGAGCACTAGTATCACAACTCCCGTCCGGCAACAAGCTGCACAACATCGGAGAGGCCAGGGGCCGTCCCAGACATCGGGTTGCTGCCGGACGTGAACAGCTTGTAGAAAGACGACATCTGATCTTAGGTGGCTAGGGTTTTTAAAACATAGGTAATTGACTGCAGAGTACTTTAAACAAGTTTTGTACTTATGTGTAATTTTATAAACATATTCATCATTGTAACCACTCCACTCATTACGACCACCTTGCGGACCATTTCGATATTTCGTGGTATTGGTTGATGCATCGACACGCTGGTCACATGTCATACTATTGTCCACAAGGAACGCTGCATTTGCCAAACTCCTAGCCCAAATTATTAAGTTAAGGGCTCACCACCCTGATCATCCTATTAAGTCTATAAGACTAGACAATGCTGGGGAGTTTACATAAAAAAACTTTTGATGATTATTGCATGTCCATTGGGATTGCAGTTGAACATCCTATTCCTCATGTTCACACCCAAAATGGTCTCGCAGAAGCCACCATTAAACGACTACAAATGGTCACTTGAGCATTGGTAATGCGCACCAATCTCCCTGTTTCTGCTTGGGGCTATGCAATATTGCATGCAGCTGTGCTTATTCGTCTGAGGCCTACTGCCACTCAACTCTTTTCTGTGTCCCAGATAGTGATTGGGAATGAGCCTGATGTCTCACACTTACACATATTTGGGTGTGCAGTTTATGTGCCAATTGCGCCGCCACAGTGCACCAAAATGGGTCCTCAAAGACGATTAGGCATTTATGTTGGATATGATTGTCCAACCATTGTCCGCTACTTAGAACCCTTGACAGGTGATCTTTTTACCGCTAGATTTGCGGATTGTCACTTTGATGAGACAGTTTTCCCGTCATTAGGGGGAGATAAGAACATAAATGTTCAACAGGAACGACAAGAATTGTCGTGGTCTGTCCCCACTCTGTCTCATCTTGATCCCCAAACTGCACAGTCTGAAATTGAAGTGCGGAGAATTCTCGATCTTCATGACATAGCAGAATCGATGCCTGATGCATTTTTTGATATCGCTAAAGTGATGAGATCACATATACCTGCTGTAAATGTGCCTGCAAGGATTGATGTCCCTAAAATTAGAGGACATGATGCCACCTCAAGGATACATGAGCATGGCGCCAACGTCCCCACTCTTGGTGACGTTGTGGCTAGGCCCACGGCCCCTGCTAGGAAGTGTGGGAGGCCCATAGGTTCAATGGATTCTCACCCAAGAAAGAAAGCGAGTTTGGCACAAAATAATCCATTAATCATCGACGTAAATAATCCATCTCATGAGAATATTCCGGATTATGGTTATGTCCAAGAGACATCATTGGAGGACGCTCTAATGTTAGAACCAACTCCAGAGAATAGGGAGATCTCCATGAATTATACTAGTGTACATGAGATGATCGATGGATAGAAATTCTATGGCTATTGATAATGCATTTGCATATCATGTTGCAAAAGGAATTATAGAATATGATGATATCGAACGTTGCTATGTCGAAGAATGTCAATGAAGAGCGGATTGGCCTAAATGGAAAGATGCGATCCAGGCTGAATTAGATTCACTAGCAAAGAGACAGGTATTTGGGCCTATAACGCAGACACCCCCAGATGTAAAACCTGTTGGCCATAAATGGGACTTTGTTAGAAAGCGTAATGAGAAAAATGAGGTCGTTAGATATAAAGCCCGCCTCGTGGCGCAAGGTTTCTCTCAACGCCCTGGAATCGACTACGAGGAGATGTACTCTCCTGTAATGGACATTATAACGTTCTGCTACCTTGTCAGTTTGGTAGTTTCCAAAAAACTTGACATGCAGCTTATGGATGTGGTTACAGCATATCTCTATGGGGAACTAGATTCAGAGATATATACATGAAGGTTCCAAATGGACTTCAATTACCCAAATCAAGTGGCTCTAAACCACGGAGCGCGTTTTCAATAAGATTAAAACGCTCACTATATGGATTAAAACAATCCGGACGAATGTGGTATAACCGTCTAAGTGACTACTTGATTGGGAAGAGATATATTAACAATGAAATATGCCCATGAGTGTTCATTAAAAGAACAAGTTCCGGATTTGCAATCATAGCAGTTTATGTCGATGACATGAACCTAATTGGAACTCTAGATGAGTTAAAGGAAACTGCTAAATATTTGAAATCCGAATTTGAGATGAAAGATCTTGGGAAAACACGGTTTTGTCTCAGTTTAGAACTCGAGCACCGTGGTGATGGGATTTTAATCCATCAGTCTGCATATACTCAGAAAATTCTAAGGAGCTTCAATGAAGATAAAGCAAAGCCTGTGAGTACTTCCATGATCGGCCGTAGTCTTGAGCCCGGAAAAGATCCGTTTCGTCCAAAGAATGAGGACGAAGAATTATTAGAGGCCGAAGTGCCTTATTTAAGTGAAATAGTCGCATTATTGTACTTAGCTCAATGCACAAGACCGAACATCTCATTCGCAATGAACTTGTTAGCTCGACATAGTTCTGCGCCAACACGCCGCCATTGGATTGGTGTAAAGACAATCTTTCGATACCTAAGAGGTACAATCGATATGGGCCTATTTTATCCCTACAGAGAGAAAAGGAATAACGGAAGGATGGGATCGGACCAAATTGGCTCAAGTGCCACCGTCCAAAATGCCATGACCGGAAAAATTGTCGCCGCTGCCACCAAGGGTGGCCGGCCTCACCCTCCTCCACTTCATCAAAATGACAATGATGTTATGATGGGTTTTGCTGATGCAGGGTACCTCTCTGACCCTCACAAAGTTCGCTCCTAAATGGGTTATGTCTTTACCATGGGAAGCACTGCCATATCTTGGAGGTCTACAAAGCAGACCCTTGTTGCTACTTCCTCAAATCACGCAGAGATTATTGCTCTACATGAAGCTATGAGTGAATGTATATGGCTAAGATCTGTAATTAGACATATACGAGGAAGTTGTGGTTTGAAGTCTACCACGGATGAACCTGCATGCATTTATGAGGATAATGCAGCTTGTATTGAGAAAATGAAGTTAGGTTTCATCAAGGGCGACAACACCAAGCATATATCACCTAAGTTCTTTTATAATCAGCAACAACAATCACTTCTAAAGATTAAAGTGAATCAAATC
>LYNE01000749.1:6922-22554 GCA_001662545.1 Rosa x damascena
TTCAGAATTTTAACCACCTTATACAACGTAAGTTTACTAAACATGTTGTGTGATTAACTTTTCTTCATCACACAACACTTTTTTTTTCCGTTGTGCAAAAAGTGTTGTGTGTTAACGTTTTTGGTGTAGTGATCGTAAAGGAGATAGTAAATACTCACGTCGTTGCCACCTTCTTGATCTAATTTGACGATCTTTATCCATATCAGAAATAGGACCAAAAGCTTCACCCTCTCCATTTTGATCACGTAAATGTCTCGTTATTTCCGCTTTTCCAGGTTTTGCTGCCATCACTGTATTAAAAATTATCATATATCAACACAGTTAAAACAAACACCAAGTCAAAACAAACGATCAGCTAGCCATACCTGAATCCAATGCAGTTGGAAAATTCAATAACAAACTGTTTCCAGAATGTGAATAATCAAATACTAACAGTTAAAGAATCAAACATTACCACAGCTATATGCATTGTGAATTCAATGCAAAAAATATCTAACTAAGCTTTGGCTGATCTACCTGATCAATAAAAACAATGGATCAAAATACTACCAAAGCACAGATAAAGGAGTGGCAGCAAAAAATTGAGACCAAACTTTTTTGCACAGAGTCTGAAAAAGAAAAAGAGAATGATAATGAGAAAGAGCCTAATCATGACTCACATGTAAAATTCTATCAGATATTACTTGTAGTTTATGATGCATATTTTCTCATGCAACAATCAATTTGTTGTAGGAGAATGGAATTGTGTGTATTATTGATAATAGGAGCCCTTTAAATAGGGAGTTACAAGGTACCCAAAAAGGTAATAGAATCTGATTACAATTGAATACCTAGAACACATTCCTATTACAACTCTAAACCCTAGTTTATAGAGACACACATTATGTTAATATCCTTCAACACTTCCCCTTGTGCCGCTCAAACTTGGTGATGACACTTTGATTGTTGCCTCGTTAAAAACCTTGCCAGGTAACAAAAACCGTGTGGGACAAAAACAACCCTGGTCGAAGGACAAAAAGAGCACAACACATCCTTCACTCTTCGAGATCGAACATGTAGACATCATGCCTCCCCCTGATGTCAATATCTCCCCCTGATTGCTATAATCATGGGAGTTCAGAGAACTTTCGCAATCCGATGCTCTTCACATGTTTCTCGAAGGTGGATTTTGGTAACGACTTAGTAAGTAAGTCCGCTACATTATCCTCTGATCGGATTTGGTTCACTTCAATATTTATAAATGCTTGTTGTGATTTTGATGGAGGGGAAGAGGAGCATGGAAGGTGGCATTTTGCCTTGTAGGGTCCGATCCCACACTTCCGTCATCTCTTTTCTCTGTAGGGATAGAACAAGCCCATATCAATCGTACCTCTCAAATATCGAAAGATTGTCTTTATACCAATCTAATGGCGTTGCGTTGGCGCGGGGCTATGTCTAGCCAACAAGTTCATAATAATTGAGGTGTCCGATCTAGTATTGTGCTAAGTACAATAATGCGCCTATTGTACATAAGTAAGCACTTCCGCTATTAACACGTCTTCATCATCATCCCTGGGACGAAACGGATCCCTTTTAGGGTCAAGACTACAGACGACCATGGGAGTGCATTTTTGACTTTATCAAAGTACCTAAGCATCTATTGACATGGATACAAGTTCTGAATCTAGACAAAACCGTGTTCTCCCAAGGTCATTCCTCTCAAACTCGGATTTCAGGTGTTCAGCGGTTTCCCTTAACTCTCAAGGGTTCCAATTATGTTTATCCACATAAATCGCGACAATTGCAAATCCGGAACTTCTCATGGAAACGTGTGGGCATAGTTCATCATATCCCTTCCCAATCAAGTAGTCATTTTAGTGAGCATTTCAACCTCGTTGCAAATATGCTCCGTGGTCTAGAGCCACTTGACTTGGGTAAATAAAGTCCACAAGAAGCTTCATTATATTCCGTATCTAGATCCCCATAGAGATACGTAGTGACCACATTTGTAAGCTGCATGTTCAGTTATTTGGAAACTACCAAACTGACAAGGTAGTGGAGTGCAATGACATCCATTACGAGACAATATGTCTTCTCGTAGTCGATTCCAGGGCGTTGTGAGAAACCTTGCGCCATAAGGCGAGATTACCATCTCTTTTTCTCATCACGCTATCTAACGAAGACCTATTAATGTCAATAGGTTTTATATTAGGAGGTGTTGGCATCTCAGGCCCAAAATCCTTCCTCTTCGTTAGTGAATCCAATTCAACCTGGATCGCATCTTTCCATTTAAGCCAATTTTCTCTACGTTGGCATTCTTCAACGGAGTAAGGTTCGATGTCATTGGTCTCAATAATTCCACATCCTCATGTACACTGGTGTAGTTCGTAGAGATCTCTATATTCTCAGGAATTTGTTCTAACATTGAGGGGTCCCCCAACGATGTCTCTTGGACATAATCACAATCCAAAATATTCTCATGAGACGGATTTTGAGTATCAATGATCAATGGATCAAGTTGTGCCAAACTCGCTTTCTTCTTAGGGCGAGAATCCATCAAACCTATGGGTCTCCTACTCTCTCTAGCAGAACCCATGGCCTATTACGCCATTATGCCACCTTTGTTACGTCACCATACCACCATCCATGGTAGTGGTGCAGTACCCATCTTCTCTGGGTGGCACCATGTCCTCTTGTGGGGACATCAATTTTACAGGCATGTTTGCAGCAGGTATATCTGATCTCGTTACTTTTAGGGGATCAAGATGAGACATAGTAGGGACAGACCATGACAATTCCTATCGTTCCTGTTGAACATTGACGTTATAATCTCCCCCCAATGACGGGAAGACTGTCTCATCAAAGTGACAATTCGCAAATCCAGCGAAATAGAGATCGCCTGTCAAGCGGACTTATAGTTGGAGACTCATGTCCAACAAATATATATATGCATTCGTTGCAATGACTCTTGTTAATGCGCTGAGGCAGCGCAATTGGCACATGAACCGCACACTCAAATATGCATAAATACGAGATATTAGACTCGAACCCAGTCACTAGCTGTAACGCAAATAAAAGTTGAGTGGCTGCTATGAGTCGTAGACGAATTAGCATAGTTGCATGCGATATTGCATAACCCAAGCGGAAATATTGGTGTGCATTACCAATGTCCGGGGTACCATCGTAGTCTTTTAATGGTGGCTTTTCCGCGAGACCAATTGGGTTTGTACATGGGAATGTGATACTTGATATCAATACCCAATGATATGCAATAGTCATCAAAAATTGTCGATGTAAACTCTCTAGCATTATCAAGTCAAATTGACTAAATGAGATGGTCTGGGTAGTGAGCCCGTAGTCATATGTTATGTGCTAGGAGTGTAGTATAAGTAGCATTACGAGTGGATAATGGCACAACCCGTGACCAGCATGTTTGCGTATCAACCACCACCATAAAACATCTATATGGTCCGCAAGTTGGTTGATCAAATCCATAGAATTCCCTTAGATTCTTTGTAAGAATGGAATTATTACCTCAAACTCCTTTGCATAGGATGGTCTCAATCCTAAATAACAGACTTTACAGAATGAAACATAGGCCTTATAATCAACCAATAAAGGTTGTGGTTAAGCCACAATGTCACATTAGACTTGAGAAGTAGACAGAGGAGTTTATGGTGTCAATGCCATGTATTTGCCGCAGGGGGTAGGCGGCGCCGGCCATGTATGGCCGGTCTTTGCACAATCATGGCGCCATGAGGTGCATTGGCAGCTCCTCGAACCAATTCTTGGTTCTTACTTTTCTTCGTTCCTAAAATGGATATCTGTGTAAAGTCTTTAATACACGGATCATCATGTCAAAGCCTATATGTGTCAGAATCCTATAAGTCTTCTCTCATGACATGGTTGGATTCAATAACTCGAATAGTGGTTGCATACAACCCACTAGAGCGACACATAAGTTTCTCTAATACTTGTTTATGTCCGTAGTCATCAGAGGTGATGCAAAGGAACTCTGTCAATTCTCATAATGTGTTTTCACATGAAAACCATTGGTTCTTATATAATAAAGTTCGAATGAAGGTATGTCCAAGACATTAAGTAAAAGAATTGACACTTTATTAATAGCCAATGATTACATCAAAGTTTCCAAAATCTAATCCAAAATAAAATCAAAGTAAGACGCATTGTAGTCACCCTATCCGTTTGGTAATTCCAATCAAATATGACCAGGAAAGTAGAGAAAGACGTTGGTGGAGCGAGGCTCTCTTAAGTACTAATAATCTCAATGACTTTCCTAGACATCACATTTTATTGGGTCCGCCACATGAGAAAGAGTTAATACAATTGTCATTTATTGACTAAGGCAAATTGCCATTAAAAAAGTTCTTGGATAAATAAAAGGACTAATCTAATCAAAGTCTGCTGCATCCTTGTACACTTCATCTTCAGCTTTGAAGTCCTCTATGGTGAGATTGATATCTCCACCATCTTCTTCTTCTTCTGCAAGGTACACTTCTTACTCTCTCAGGTCCCTGTATGCCCTGTATCTTTCAACTAGTTACTCGCTTGCCTTGCATTGCTTGAACTAATGCTCAATTGATCCATATTCAGCAACAGACTTGAAATCAGCAGAGCGCAGATTATTCCATTGAAGCTTCAAGTCAGGGAGGGGGGAATCTTGGACATTGCCAAAGCGCTCTTCTAGAGCTACCCATAGCGCTCTTGCATTCTTGATCGATATATACTCTAATCTGAGTGCTTTGTCCATATGGTATCGCATCAAGATAACTGCTTGAGCATGCTTTGTAGGTGTTTGCACAAACACAAGATCCGGGTTAGGTGGCTGGATTATGGGTAATATTCCCTTTGAAGTGAGATGGTTCTCAACATCGGTTACCCAACTATGGTAATCCGAGCCTGTTGAGTCAAGCATGGGAAAGTCGAGTCTAGGTTCATTCGACATCCTGAAAATAAGAAGAGAAGATATATTAGTTTCGGAGTTAAACTTCCATGAAAACTAAAACAATAAGATTTCCGAGCTATGCTACCAAGAAATCAATTTCCAAGAATTTCTTTTGGATTAAACCAAACAATGATGTTTTAATATGGTCACAATTTGATGCTTGTGGACGCTCTTAGTCCAAGCATTATGAACACTCTTAGTTCATACGAACGCTCTTAGTTCGTTTAATTATGAACACTCTTAGTTCATACGAACACTCTTAGTTCGTTAAGAATGAATCCCCACAATTCCGCTTTGTTAAATTCTCAAAACCATTTGGCAACATATATTCCAATATTTGCAAAAAATAAAAGGAATTTAAATACAAGAAAGCAGGAACTTTAATCGTAAAAACTTACTTGATAATTTAAAGCTTTGCTTCACGAATCTTTATACATGCGCGTGTTGATGCAGGTGTGTAGCTAAAATAGGATTGCCGGAATCTGGTCGGAAATTGGCAGTTGGTAGGCTGCCCTTCTCCCTTCTTTTTTTTCTTTTTTTTTTCTTTCCGGGCCCAAGCTTGCTTCCCCTTTTTTTCTTTTTCTTTTTTTTCTTTCTGGGCCCAAGCTTGCTTCCCCTTTTTTTCGTGGCCCAAGCCTGCCCTTTTTTTCTTTCTTTCTTTCTTTTTTTCTTCTTTTCTTTCTTTTCTTCTTGTTTTCTAGTTCTTGCTTGTGCGCGTGGGGGCAGCACCGGCTGTACGAGGCTGTGCTGCCGAAGGCTGGAGGCTATGCTGCAAGACGTGGAGGCTGGCTGGGGTAGCAGCTCTGCGTGGGTAGGCTGGGTCGGTGGGGGTGGGTAGTGGCTGGAGGGCGGTAGGCCGAAACAGCGACAGGATGGTGATCGATCGGGCTAGGCCAGGAGCGGCTGGGCTGATGCGTGGGCTGCAGGGGCAGTTGCGCAGTAGGGCTGCAAGGAGGCTGCTGCTGATGCTGATGCTTTGGCTACAGGGCGGGCTGTAGGTCTGGCTGCTGGGATTTGCAAGGCGCTGGGCTGCTGGGTGGGGTAGATGTGCTGCACGGGCTGGAGGCCGGTGGAGTTGATGGCAGTGAGATAAGTTTTTTTTTTTTTTCAAAGCTAGGGTTTTTGGTTTTTCTTTTCTTTTAGGCTAGGGTTAGGGCTCGTGCTGATAACGTGTTGTAGGAGAATGGAATTGTGCACGTTATTGATAATAGGAGCCCTTTAAATAGGGAGTTATAAGGTACCCAAAAAAGTAATATAATCTGATTACAATTGAATACCTAGAACACATTCCTATTACAACTCTAAACCCTAGTTTGTAGAGGCACACATTATGTCGATATCCTTCAACATAATTCACAGAAAAACGTAAACATACCAAAAAAACCAATCGCAATATCTTACCTTAGATATAACACTACATATTAGTATATTACCAGCAATGTAAGAAATCCAAAAACCAATCACAATATTTTACCTTAAACAGAACACTACATATTATCAGCAATGTAAGAAATCAAGGTTTCAAAAACTTAGTCACGTATATCTATTCAAATTGACACTGCCAACATTCAGCAAGCCAAAGTTTGAAATGTATCGAAGCAGCAAGAAAGTTTGACTGGAGCGTGCTTTATGAAGCATAATCTTAACACTTGGTAAACAGGAATCTCTCAGTTTATGCACTAAGAAACAGCAATTAGACACTGTGAATAACTATAAAAAATAAAAAAAATCATAGACAGACGTATGAAGCAGGGATCAATTGAATGATATGCATCAATCATCGTAGACAGAGCCTAATATAAGGTGATACAATCTCAGACACAGGTAAAGAATCAAAGGCATACCTCTCAAAAACTGAAATGGAAAATCTATACAAAAGCTTGACATTTAGTAAAACTATTCTTTAAATATCTAAAATCGAAGACTGACATATGAAGCAGGGATTGATTGTATGATGCATCAGTCATGACAGATGCAGAATAAGTTAAATAAAGGCTATCTAGCTTGCATCAAGTGAACTACAGGAAGCTATTAACGTTGAAGGTGAAGCGGTAATTCATTCCTGGTTTTCAAAACACTAATATGAAAGACAGAAAGTAATTACTATATCATATAATAATAGCTCACAATTGCCGGCCAGAAAATTTTGACAATTTAATACAATTTAAGGGACATTGACATACAATTTTAAGGTGGACAGCCTGTACACAAAGGTCAAAATGATGTATCTGCTATGAGAGCGTTTAATGAAGGGTTTTTGTCCATTTACCTCATTTCTAGGGATTTTTTCCCCACTTACCCCATTAAGTTTTTTTTAATTCCCTCTTACTCAAAGCACTCTAAGGAGTCTAAGGAGGTTTTCCCTAATACCCTATTAAGGGTTTTTTTTAATTTTTAATTTTTTATTTTTTATTTTAATACCATTTTATCCTCACCCCTTTGTTACTTAGAGAGAGAGAGAGAGAAAATGGAAAAGAGAGAAAGTATAGGAGACTTTGCCGGAGCTAGTCACCGGTCGCCGGAATCAGCTCACCGGCCGCCCGAATCCTATCACCAGTCGTCGCTCTACGGAATTTTCTGAAAACCTCGCCGAAGGTCCTCAAAGAGGTCACTGAAAAGGTTTATTGCCCAATAGACGTCTATTGCTCCTCATTGCCCTCCAATAAATGTCTATTGCCCCCCAATAGACGTCTATTTAGGGGTAATAGAACTTTCAATAGCCGAAATGAAAACTAAACTCCCTAAATTTAGACAAATAAAACTTTGATAAAAAAAAGGAGATTACATCAATTCAAAACGTCTATTACCCCCTAATAGAACTTTCAATTGCCAAAATGGAAACTAATCTCCCTAGATTTAGATAAATAAAACTTTGTTGTAGAGAAACGAAATTGAGAGTAAATTGCGGTGTGTTCTCATTGATAATAGGGGATTACAATGCATAGAATCTCAATCATACAAGGAAAGTAATCGTACATTGAATAGGAATCTAGATCCTTCTAATTTAACCCTATTACCACTAGGTCAAGTAACCTAGAGTTGGGCCAAACACAAATTAGGGCTTACTTGAACACTCCCTCTTGTGTTGTCCAAACGCAGTGCTTCTCTCGTTGCCTAGTTAAAAACCTTGCCGAGTAACAAAAACTCAGTGGGACAAAAATAACCTCGGTCGAAGGGGAAAAAGAGCACAACACACCCTTCACGTTTCGAGGTGAACATGTAGACATCTCCCCCTGATGTCTGCGTCTCCCCCTGATCACTAGCATCATGGGAGTTCAGATAATTTCCACAAGCTAATTCTTGCCACATGTTTCTCGAACGTAGATTTGGGCAATGACTTAGTAAACAAGTTTGCCACATTATCCTCAGATCGAACCTAGTTCACTTCGGTATCTGAGGAGAGTCTGTTGTTGCTGATTATGCTTGGTGTTGTCGCTTTTGATGTAGCCTTGCTTCATTTGTTCAAAACGAGCAACATTATCCTAAATGCTCGTAGGCTCATCTTGTGGTAGGCTTCAAACCACAACTGTTCGAACATGAGTGATTATGGATCCAATCCATAAACATTCACAAATCACTTCGTGAAGAGCAATAATCTCTGCATGGTTCGAAGATATAGCGACTACGGTCTGTTATGTAGACCTCCAAGATATCACGGTATTTTCCCATGGTGAACACTTAGCCAGTTTGGGAGCGACCTTTGTGTGGGTCAGAGAGGTACCCAGCATCATCAAAACCTTCCAAAACACTTATATCATTTTGGGATGGGGATAGAGAACGTAGGCCAGCGTTGGCGGCGTTTCTGGTGTGTGATGGGTCTGAATCCATCTTCTCTCTGTAGGGATAGAACAAGCCCATATCAATTGTACATCTCAAGTACTGAAAGATATCTTTTACACCAATCAAAATGGCGTCGCGTTGGCGCAGAGCTATACCTTAGCTAACAAATTCACTGCAAACGAGATGTCCGGTCCTGTGCATTGAGCTAAGCACAATAATGCGCCTATTGTACTCAAGTAAGGCACTTCTGCCTCAAGCACATCTTCGCCATCATCCTTTAAACGAAGAGGATCCTTTTTAGGATCGAGACTACGGACGATCATGGGGGTGCTTGAAGGTTTGACCTTGTCAAAATGCCTAAGCATCTATCGACATGATGCTCAAGTTCCAAACTGAGACATAATCGTGTTCTCCCATAATTCTTCATCTCAAAATCGGATTTCAAGTGTTCAGTTGTTTCCCTTAACTCTTTAAGGGCTTCTAATGAAGATCATGTCCAACATGAACCGCGATGGAATCCGAAACTTGTTATGGAAATGCATGGGCATATCCCTTCCCATCAAGTAGTCATTTTAGCGAGCGTTTCAACCTCTTTGTAAACGCTCTCCGTGGTCTAGAGCCACTTGACTTGTGTAAATGAATTTCAATATGAACCTTCATGTATATTCCGTATCTGGATCCCTATAGAGATACGTAATGACCACATTTGTAAGCTGCATGTTCAGTTATTCGGAAACTACCAAACTGACAGGGTAGTAGAGTGCAATGACATCCATTACAAGAGAATAAGTCTCATCGTAGTCGATTTCAGGGCGTTTTATGAGAAGCCTTGCGCCATAAGGTGAGATTACCTATAACGTCCCGAACCTAAATTCACCGGTTTACTAGTTGTTGGACAGTGAACGACAAGTTGTTTTACCTTTACTCTTTTTCGGTAACTTTAGTGGGCCCTAAATTGTTGACTTTTGTTCGGGTCAAAATTTGAGAAAGATTTCTTCATGAAACTTGTAGAGGGCGTTAAACCGAGCGCGTGCATATGTGGTACGTAAAAATCGGAGTTCGTATGCGAAAGTTATCAGAGAAAATGTAAAGTTACTGTTCATGGTAGAAATTGGTATAAATAATGAAAATTTACTGTGGTAGGTTTCTAAATCCGGAAACCCACCTTTCTCTCTCCTCTCCCCCGATCTCTCCCCTTTCCACTTCTGGTGATTTCTTTTCCCCTTCGATTCGTCGCTGTCCGGCCATTAACTGGTGGGCAACCGGCCACCACGTGATCGCCTCTTCCTCCTCTTGACTCTAGTGCCCTTGTGTTTCGCCGATTTGGCCGGAAAACACCGGATCGAGGCAAGGAACCTCACGGGGGCAGTTTGAGCTTTTCCGGCTATTCAGCCATTTCCGGCCGTCTCCGGCCACCAAACCGGCGTCGAAGGTGGGGTTTTTGCCAAGGATCATTTCCCCCCTAGCCTTGAGCCGCGATTTGTAGCGTGGAAGGAGAATCAAGGAAAGCCCGATGCTAGGGTTTGGGATTTTTCTGGAAATTTTTCACCGCCGAATTGGAGCTCTTAAAGGTAAAATTGGATTGTGTTGTGGTTGAGAAAAATGTTCGGCCTGATGAATAGGTGGCGCTGCTGAAATTTGGTGACCATTGGAGGTGGTGGCCACCGGCACGTGAACCCCACGTGCTGCCACTGTAGGTGGCGCGTGAAGACGCGCAAGGCAGTGTTTTAATTCCAGTTTTTATCCCATTAAATCCTATAAATTGTGTATAGCTTGTATGTGAAGTTTGGTAATTTTTGGAGAAACTTGGAATTATTTATGAATTTTGAAGTTTAGGGTTTCGATTATCGAATTACGAGAATCCGACAGTCGGATATCTCTCAGTTCTGCCTTGGAACTTTTAAATTAACGAATTGGTATTAGTGGTATAATTTGGGCTAAATCCGAGGAGAATTGGGAGGTGAAATTATGAGGAATTGATTTTAGGAATTGTATTAAATTATTGAAGAATTATTCACGGAATATAATTGTGTACAGGACGACGTACCGAGCTATTGCTCGATGATGGAACACGAATGCGTGATCGTCGGAATAGTACTGTGAGTGGACTTTTGTTTTAAATAACGATGCATGCATTTATTTTCTTAAAATAATGCTCTAGTGATTATTCATATTACTTTTTGAGGAAATGAATTAATTTTCGGAAATTGATTTCGAATTATATCATGGATTTGCTTTCAATAATGAGTTTCAAAGGTTGGTTTTGATTTATAATATTATTTGATGAATTCCTTATTTCCGAGGTAAATTTCCGGAATTAAGCATATCCCTAATCACCGAGTTAAGCTCCTGGAAGATTTTTAAGATGAGTTTCAATGGAGTTAGATATTCTCAATTGTTTATTGACTTTCGGTTTTGGCATCGGGAATGCCTAATTAAGGATTTTGGATTTGGTTGGCTTCTTGGAGATTTTAAGAGATTTTTGGAAATGGGATTTACCTATACTAATTTCCGGTTTTGGTTACGGATTTGAGAATATTTGGGCGTGTGGGACACGCCGTCGATTTATTCCTATTTCTCATTTCTCACTTATCCATTTTGAGATTGAGAGTAATCTTGGTGTGTGGGGTCACGTCGTTGAATACATGGTTTCTATCTCGTGAGAAATGTGGGGAAGTTACATGGATTTGCTGGTTTTCGATGATTTTTTCTCACCATACGCGGGTTATGTGATTAGGTCTCCTCCTCACTGACTTTGTGTTGGTGAGTGGCAGTTGAGGTAGCTTGTTCTCCCCCTCACCTACTTTGTGTTGGTGAGTGGCAGTAGAGGTGATTTATTCTCCTCCTCACGTGGGTGGCAGTCGAGGTTATTAGTTCTCCTCTTCACACAATCTATGTGTGAGTGGCAGTTGAGGGTAGGTAGAGCCTGGGAGGCTCCATTTCCATTATGGTGATATCTCTTCCTCATATCCTATCATTTCTCGACTAGCGGGGCCTAGTCTGATTTCCGTGTAACCAGCGGGGCTAGTCTTATCCTATTGAGTATCAGAGTTTCGATCTTATCTCTCAGTTGTTTGTGACTAGCGGGGCTAGTCGATTTTTCTTGAGCGGAGCTTCTCGTGATTTGTTTTCTAAATCGTTGCATGCATCGAGAGTTTTTAAGGAAATAAATGTGGGAAAGTATAAAATCCATATGGTTTAAAAATTGTATATTTTTGTCCACTCACACTAACGTATTTTATGTACTTTCCCCTGGGCCCTTCAGTTTCAAATGCCCATTTTGCAGGCGAATTGGTTGAGGTCGAGCGTACACGGTGTTGAGGCATAGTCAACAGCATGGCTTCCGCATCTGCCTTTGAATTAGGTTTTCCTCTTATACCTTTCTGTTAGAATAGCTCTGATTACCTATGGGATTTATGCTATTCGAGTTTAGATGTGTGTTTTGTGAATTGGAGACTGATGTTGATTTGGGGAGCAGGGTGGATCCAGGAGCATAAGGATGAATTGATTTTGAAGTGTAAATGTTTTCTACAAGTTTGGGTAGCCCATTTTAGGGGAAGTTCCGCCAAATTTTTGGTAGAATTTCTTCTAAGGTGGGCCCCGCAGGGTCACTTTGGATTTCAGGGTGAAATCCGGGGCGGGTTCTGTCATTACCATCTCTTTTTCTCACTACGCTTTCTAACGAAGACCCATTAGTCAACAGGTTTTATGTTAGGAGGTGTTGGCATCACTAGCTCGAAAACCTTCCTCTTCATTAGAGAATCCATCTTAACCTGGATCACATCTTTCCATTTAGGCAAAATTTCTCTACGTTGGCATACATTCATCAACGGAGCGTGGTTCGATATCATCTAACTCAACAAACTCATGCGCAACTATATCATCAATTATGATGGAGTTTCTATCCCACGTCTCATGTACACTAGTGTAAGTTTCATAGAGCTCTATATTCTCGGGAATAGGTTCTGACGTTGAGGTGTCCCCCAACGATAACTCTAACCCTAACCCAGAAGATTCCCATGAGACGGATTTTGAGTCTTGATCATCAAATGATTGGAATGTGCCAAAGTGTCCTTCGAACCTACGGGCCTTCCACGCATCCTAGCAAGGGCCATGGAATGTAGCAGTGCCACTCTCTTTGGCGTTGGAGCCATGCCTACCTCTGTGTAGGGTGGCGCTACGTCCTCTTGTAGGGACGTCCTTCCTTGCAGGCTTGTTTGCAGCATATTTGTGTGATCTCGTCACTTTAACAGGGATCGAGATGAGACATAGTTAGGACAGGCCAAAACAATTCTTGTCGTTCCTGCTAAACATCCGTGTTCTTACCTCCCCCTAACGACGGGAAGACTGTCTCATCAAAGTGACAACCCTCAAATCTAGTGGTAATGAGATCGCCTTACAAGGGCATGAAGTGGCTGACTCTTGTTGGAGTCTCAAATCCAACGTAGTTGCCCATTCGTCTGTAAGGACCCATCATATATAGAGCACTGTGGCGGTACAATTGGCACATAAATGGCTCACTCAAATATTCGTAAGTACGATACTTGTACCCAGTCATTAGCTGTAACGCAGAGGTACATTGAGTGGCGGTGGGTCGTAGACTAATTAGCATAGCTGCATGCGATATTACATCACCCCAAGCGGATATAAGGAGATTGGTGCGCATTACTAATGTCCAGACTATCATCGTAGTCGTTTCTGCAAGACCATTTGGGTGTACATGGGTATATGATGTCCAACATTAGTCTCATTGCAATATCCATCGAAACTCATTCGATGTAAACTCTATAGCATAGTCAAGTCCAATTGACTGAATAAGATGATCTAGGGAGTGAGCCCATTGTCATATGATATGTGCTAGGAGTGTAGCATAAGCAGCATTTATAGGTGGACAATGGCGCAACACGTAACCAGCGTGTTTGCGTGTCAACCAACATCATGAAATATTTAAGCGTTCGCAAGTTGGTTGAATCAATCCACATAATCCCCAAGGATTTTATGTAAGAACAGAATGAGTATGTTCATTTCCTTTGCATAGGACGGTCTTAGACTTAATTTCCCTAAGCAATGGGCTTTGTAAAACGAGCGAAGGCTTTAGAAGCAACCGATGAGTATTTTGGTTAGGCCTGAGCATCTGAAACACTATTTGAAGCAAGTTGGTGATTGCAACATCACCTGGGGTTCCATCACCATGATGGACGCTATCCATGGCATTATGGATAGCGACTGCGCCAGTGATTACACGCATTTTTATGCATGTAATTGTATCTAAAACACGATAAATTAGTTCGTACTCAAGTCAATTATAATGTAATTAATCCAATTTTATTTATTGTGTAGGAAATAAGCGGAATTGTGGAAATCAAGAAAAAATGGTGGAAAAGTGGAGCAAAATGGAGTTTCCGATAAAATGACAAAATTGTCAATGCGGGTCAACTGTGGTCAATGCAAATGAAGGGAGCGAAATTCAATTGCTTCCGATAATTTGTGCGGAAGTACATTGAGAAGAAAACAACAAGAAGAAAAGAAAAGAAAGAAATGGAAAGGAAATTTAAAAAAAAAAGGAGTTATGACGTCATGCTGATGTCAGCATGTTTAATTGCATAATTATACAACGGTGGCTTTCCATTTCCTGTTTCTTTCCTTTTCATCCTTCTTCTATAATATCTCAAGGGATTTTGAGCTGAAATGTCCTCTATACACAGAAGAAACAGTTTTTGATTTTAACCTTCCTAGCTTCAGATATTGTGTTCCAAGTGACAGAGGTCAGAAACAGGGCACAACAGAAACTGCAGAACAGATCAGTGAGTTTGGAGGCCAACTATTTTTGACTCATAATTCATTTTGAAGTTAAATTTTAATCAAAGGTAGCTTCATGAGTCTAGTTTTATATCCAGTTACTCTCACCCTCTTTGCACCTCTGGAGCTTCAGATATTTCTGTGTTGGTGACTGAGGGTCAGAAGAAGTCTTCATGACATATTGGCAATTTTGACCAGTTTTGGTTTTCATCTCAGTTGGAGATAGGTAGCTCGCTTTATATGGATAGAAAGCTCACTGAGTCTACTTTCCATTCCAAGTGGTCTCACGTATTTATTCCTTTCTGAGTTTGAGATATGGGTATTTGAAGATATAAAGGTCATTGCTGGAAGCTTTCTGCACTCACTAGTTTGTGTTCACTTGGGGTGGTTGGACTTCTTGCACTTCAACTTTTCAATGGAGGCCATTGTAGGGCTGTTGTGAGGTGTGTTGGAGGTGATCAAGGCCATGTGCTTAATGAAGGACCTTGTCCTTATTCTTTGGTAGCCTATTTGTGACGCATTGCTCGTTGGACATTATATATTTTTCAATGGAGTCGATCTTTCTTGAGAACCTTGAGCTATTATGGGGCATACGTTAAGGAAGTCAAGGCCTTGTGCCTTGAAGTTGGTGTCTTATTTTAGTCTTCTCCGAAGGTCGTGAGCAATGGAGGGTCAACAAAGGTGGTTTTCCGTAACTTTTCTCTGCATTTGGATTTTTATTTTCATAGTTAATTTGTGTGCGTTCTCCCGGACTTCACTCTCATGCCTAATCCGACACGGATTTTAGCTTTCGATCTCACTTTACAACATTGAGGACAATGTTGGTTTTAAGTGTGGGGGGTGAGGGCTCAGGTGCCTAAAAAAAAAAAAAAGTTTTCCTTTTTGGTTAGCTTTATGTAATTATATTTTAGTGGTTAATGCCTCTTCCAACCCCAATGACGAAATATGGACTTAACTTGTTATGATTGTGGATAGATTAAGCATGATCTAGGACTTTGAATTTGTTAGTATATGTGATCTATGCTTGATTATATGTGTGCACATAGCCTATGTTAGGTTCGTTCATCATAGTTAGAGAAGCATATAGATTATTCGATTAACTTGCATG
>LYNE01000749.1:22567-41463 GCA_001662545.1 Rosa x damascena
AATCATGCTCATAGCCACCCACGTGCTCCCTTTTCATTTTCAATTAGCTTATGTTTTATTTTTATTTTTTTTCCCTCTAGCTACTAGCATGCTGCCACGTGCAGTTTATTATTTATCCCTTTCCCCTTTCTCACGAAAGAGATGAACCCAGCCAAGTAACTCATTTCTCTCTTTCTCTGATAACCTCATGTGCGCAGCATCAGCCCATTAATTGCAAATGATCATCAGCTCCTCTTCAGTCTCACGCGCTCAACACAGCAATTCCTTTTCTTTTGGCCACCAATCAGATGCTCCCACGTGGCAGCCCATTCCATCCTTCATTCACCCTGCAGCCACACACCCATATATTCATCCCTTCACTCTTACCAGAGGAGAGGAGAACTCTCTCACCCTAGCAGCGCCGCACCACCGAAAGAAAAATAGAGGCAGCCCTTTGGGGCTGCTCTCTCTCCCTCCTTCCCTTCCATTTTTCTTATTTTGTTTAGTTTTCTTTTGGATATTTAGAGGATTCTCACTCAAGCTTCAAAGAATTATCATCAAGAGTACCACACCTTAATTTGGGTAATTGGGTGAAGAAATTGCTTGATTCATACTAGCTCATAGCTAGAAGTGACCAAGCTAATTCTCCCCTCTCTTACTTATTATCTATTTCATAATTTTTATATACTTTTGTTGATGAATTCTTGTATGGGTTGTGAGTAATTCAATTTTGGGAGTTAGGGTTGTGAAGCCCTAACTCATCTTGTATAAATATTGATGCTTTAATTTTAATAAATGCAATTTCCATTGTGTATGCTTTAAATCCGAATTTATTGGTCCTTAGAAGCATGTTTCTAGGCTTTGTCACCCTTTGAAATTATGTTGTGGGCAATTGTGATGAGTAGATTGATAAATTGACAACTTATTGGTCTTGTTGCATCTAGGATTTAAGTGTGGTAACCATTAGCCAGCTTAATTGTAGCTAACCTTGCTTGGGTCTCTATTATCTTGCTCTCTAGGCCTCTAATTTTGGATATTGCGGCCTTAACCGGCGTAATGCCCAAATTAGAGAGTTGATTGTGGCCCTAACCGGCATAATCGATACACCGAAAGGATAATTGGTTTAGTAGCCTTGACCGGTACTAGATACGGGACTTGACACATATCGAAAATGCATGCATTTATGAAATTGGCGTCGATATTTGCAAGAGAGTTAGTGTGAATCACCCGACACTCTCATGTTCCCATTAATTTGAAAACCCAAATTTAATTTTCTAGTTCGTTAATTAGTTGTTTAGTTTACTTTTCGGTTGCGTCTAATTTAGTTGATTCCCAATTCAAAACCCTCTACAAATTTCGACTCATTTGTGCATATCCACCACTAGGCTCTTAGTTTTGATTAGGCTTTGGTGAAAACCAAAGCCGAGCATTGCTAAGGCTTGGTGCCTTAAATTAACATTTTTATTTATTTTCTTTTTCTTTTTGTTGTTTGCTAAGTGTCTTTATTTCCGATTACCCAAGGATTGTGGGTTAGCCACTAATCCCCGTCATACGATAAACTTTGGGCATAATATTTCCCTATCTTGACAATGATACTTACGCTTGCGTAAATGTGTATCAAGTCAGTGACAAAGCCAATATGTGTCTAAATCCAAGAGATCTTCTCTAGTAACTTTATTGGATTTAATAGCTTGAATAGTGACATAAAATCCACTAGAGAGACACATAAACTTCTCTAAGATGCGCCTTTATTCGCAATTATTAGAGGTATTGTAAAGGAACTCATTTCCGTTCTCTACATGAGTTTTCGCATGGAATCCGTCGGCTATTCATAGGTTTAATTCGCCTTAGAAGCGTAGAGAGTTTCTATGACAGTAATTAAGGTGTCATTTGGCAAGTGGAACTTGGACTATTCCATGTCCTTAAATTAATACTGATGGCCCAGCCATCGTAGTCACAAGTCATATGCTCAAAATCAAAATGGAGTCATAAAGAACACTAAATTTTATTCATAAGCCAACAGAGTTACATCATTGTCTCTTTGACTAAACAAAATCTAATCCAAAATGATAGCTAATGCAAAACAAATGGTAGTCGTCTAACTTCTTTCGGTAATTCCAAAATAAATGAGACCAGGTGAGTAGAGAGATGTCGGAGGAGCAAGGCTCGCTTAAGTACCACTAATCTCAGAACCTTCCTAGACATCACACTTACTTTGAGTGAACCTACTTTGAAGCAAAGCTAAACCATTGGCATTTACTACAAAAATATATGGCAATTGTTTATTACATCTCTTGAAAAAATAAAGACTTAAACAGAATTGGTGATCTATTGATCCCAGCCAGATTTGTAGTCTTTAACTCTTCACTCTAGATCATCTTCTTGATCTCCTTGTTCCATACAGTGAGCTTCTCTTGCTTCACAATATGCTTTGTAGGCGGTGACAATTTCTTCACGAGCTCTAAAAATGTGTGCCCAATGATCAGACACTCCACATCGAGAACATACATCTCTTTGCTCAAACTCCATTGATTGAGGCACTTTGAAAGCATCATTTAGATGGCTCTTAGTGTTGGTGGCGCCACCAGCATGGCCAGAGGCGTTGCCTCCCTCTCTCTTTCCACGTTGACCTATTCGGTTCCGTAATCGCCTATTTTAGCAGTTACCTTCCCAAGAAGAGCGATTATATGGACCAGAACATCCAAATGTATCCCTAAGATTAGGGTTTCGCTCTTGGCGCCCTCTCTTTAGGGCACGACTATAATTGGATTCCAGAATATGCTTTGTTTCCACGGATCTCGAATTATAGTTCTTCACAAAGATGTTGTCATGCTTTTTAGCGACATTCATAGCTCCAATGAGCTCATGAAACCTTGTGATTCATTTTGCAATAACATCAATTCGATAGTTCTTAGTAACTATCAATGCAGAGACGGGGAAAGTAGAGAGAGTCTTCTCAATCAACATCGCATTTGTGATCTCTTTAACACATAATTCCATTAAGGATTTAATGCGAAGTGCTTCTGAGTTGTAGTCAAGAACTGACTTGAAATCACAGAAGCGGAGACTATACCATCTCACTTCTAGGTCAGGAAGCAGGGAGTCACAGACGTTACCAAATCTATCTTCGAGTGAGACCCACAGCCTTCTGGGGTCTTCTTCATTCATACACTCGTACTGGAGCAAATCATCCATATGACGAGTCATTAGGATGATGGCTTTCGCCTTATTTGCCTCTAAGGCTGCTCTATTTGCTTCTAAAGCTTGAGCTTGCTCAACAGTTAGCACGTCCTGGCTAGGCTCGAGAATCATATCCAATATTCCATCGGCCTTGAGATGCCAGAGGATATCACGAGCCCACCTGTGATATTCAGAGCCAGTTGTTCCCAATGGAGCAAAGTCCAATTTGTTCAGGCTACTCATCATGAAAGAGAACAAGAAGAAGGGTTAGTTTCGGAGCAAAAAAAGGCTACCACGAAAACAAATAAAATTTCTGAGCGTAGTCGCTTCCAAGAAATTAGGAATTTCCGAGTGTAGTCGCATCCAAGAAATTCGATTCCAAGAGGGGTTGGATTAGATCGAAACAATGATGTTTGCGGTCGATCGTTTTATCTCAACAAACTCTAAGTCTGGAGGACTCTACAAGTTCCAAGCTTGGAGTGAGCATGAACCTCCACAGTTCGGCTTAATTTGGTCTCCCCTATGAAGAAGAATGGAGGTTGCAAGTCCCCGAGAAAAGAAGAAAAGAATGAAAAAAACTTCAAAAATTGGAACTTTTAGAAAAGTTTACCTTGAAAATTGGCAGGAAAATTTGACTAGAAAAGTCATTGTAGATGGCCAAAAAAAGGGTCACCGAAGGTTGCTGGAAAAGTGGCCGAAAACTGGTGACCGGCTCTGGTGGCCGGAGTTAGGCAGGGCTACTATAGAGGTTGTGCAGAGCTACTGCAGGGGCTGTGCAGGGCTGGCAGGCAGATGCTCGATAGGTGCTGCGCAGGGGCTAGGCAGCTGTCGACAGATGCAGGCACAAGGGTGCGCAGGTCTCGGCAGGTGCTCGGCAGGGGTTATGCGGGGTCTCGGCAGATGTCGACAGTGGCAGGCATAGGGGTGCACAGGGCTCTCCGCACCTGTTAACAGGGGTAGGCACAGGGGTGCGCAGGGCTCTCGGCAGCTGTCGACAGGACTCAGCAGGATGCTTGCAGGGGCTGTCGGCAGATCTCAGCAGGTGCATGCACAAGGCTCGGCAGCTATCGGTAGGGCTCACAGGGAGCAGGCACATGGTAGGCTCAAGGCAGGCACAAGGCAAGGGCCGGTTCGGATTTTCTGACAGCCGGTTCAGGTCGATTCTGGCCGGTTCAGGTGGTTCCGCAGCCGGTTCTGGGCTCCTTGGGATTAGGGCTTCGATATGTGGGGTAGTGGTTGCCGGATTTCGAAAATTACGAAATTAGGGTTTTCAGCGTTAGGGCTTCGTGCTGATAACATGTTGTAGAGAAACGGAATTGAGAGTAAATTACTGTGTGTTCTCATTGATAATAGGGGATTACAATGCATAGAATCTCAATCATACAAGGAAAGTAATCGTACATTGAATAGAAATCTAGATCCTTAATTTAACCCTATTACCACTAGGTCAAGTAACCTAGAGTTTGGGGCAAACACAAATTAGGGTTTACTTGAACAAACTTTGATTAAAGAAAAAAAAATGAGGAGATTGCATCAATTTAAAATGTTTATTGCCCCTTAATAGACGTCTATTGCTGGTCATCCCCCGCTGGAATTTTCTGAAAACCTTACCGGAGGTCCTCAAAGAGATCACCGGAAAAGTTTACTGCCCCAGTAGACGTATGTTCCCCCTCCCTCCCCCCATTGCCCTCCAATAGATGTTTATTGCCTCCAAATAGACGTCTAATGCCCCCCCCCCCCAATAGACGTCTATTTGGAGGCAATAAAAGTCTATTGGAGGGCAATAGGGGGGAAATAGACGTCTATGGGGAGGCAATAGAACTTTCAGTTGCCGAAATGAAAACTAATCTCCCTAAATTTAGACAAATAAAAATTTGATTAAAAAAAAAACAGAGAGGAGATTACATCAATTCAAAATGTCTATTGCCCCCAATAGAACTTTTAGTTGCCGGAATGGGAACTAATCTCCTTAGATTTAGACAAATAAAACTTTGATTAAAGAAAAAATGAGAAAATTACATCAATTCAAAATGTTTATTGCCCCCTAATAGACGTCTATTGCCTGAAAATTGTGAAGACACGGCGTCAATGGAGTCAAGGCAGAGCCTGAAATATGGAACAATTCGGAGGCAAGTTTGTCATCTAGCTTTGAAGGATCAGCCAGTCGAAGATAAGGCTATGAATCCCGATGGAGATGAGAGTTTCGGAGGTTTCGATGGCGTAGGCCATGGCAATGATGAGAGTGGATGGCCCTTTTGGAAATGAAGGGTCCTCACCAGGTCCGTAGCTCCGCCATAGATTGGCGTTGGAGTCGAAGCTGGAGTCTAGGTATTTCGAGGCTCATCGAAGCTGAGAGAGAGAGCGAGAGAGAGAGAGAGAGAGAGAGAGAGGGGGGGGGGGAGAGAGACCAGATAAGAGGTCACAGCTGGAGGAAACTGCCTGTGGCCGCGCCGACAATGATGGAGTTCCACAGGTTGACGCCAAAGAGAGAGAGAGAGAGAGAGAGAGAGAGAGAGAGAGAGAGAGAGAGAGAGAGAGAGAGAGAGAGAGAGAGAGCAGATGGGCATCATAGTAGTTGTTTAGTTAAGCTAAGGATAAAATTGTCATTTTTCTTTAAATTAGGTTAGTGGGAATAAAAATTTGTTGTTGGGGTAAATGAGATAGTTTTGGTGCTTTTGGTCAAAGTCCCTTTTATGAAATGGTCAGACTCTTGGTTTCGTGGTATGTGCTCTAGGTCCAATGAAGGAATTGCTTAAGCTAGGGTTTAGGGTAAAGTATATTATTATAATAAAATTTAACAGCAATAAAACCATATAATCGAATCACAATTGACAACATACAACAAGACATAATAAAATTTTTGAAATAGAATCATAAAACAAAATTGGAAATCAAATAATCACCTTATAGAGAATAGATGCTTATCAAAACTCAACCCGGTAATTTTTTCAATCAACCGTCTAGATTCAAAACAGCAGGACAAACAACACACCCAAAACATCAAAACCCATATCAAGTCAAAAGGCAAAGTTCTGAAATCGAAATCAGAGCCTCACCTTGAGCCTTTTCCAATCGATCACTCAAATCCCAAACTAGAGCACAACAGTACCCCTAAAACATCAAAAGCCCATATCAATTCAAAGACAACCACAACAAAAAAAACCCAATGAAAACCAAAAAACATAGAAATCAATAAAGCAATACCTTCAATTTGAAACCTTTCAAAATCCACAAAAAGAACGACCTAGTATTTATCCAAACAGAATTCAAACCAATTTCTTCTCCTCTTCCTTTAATCGGCCTCGCCTACCCCTCTCTTTTATATTCTAAAACTACAAGTCCAAGCTTCTCTTTATCTCACGTTAAACTCGTCAGGAAAGAAAGCGAGAGCGAGAAAATATCTAGAGCTGAATGGCAGGGATGTTAACTTCAGAACAAAAAAAAATAGAGGGCAAAATCGCCATTTCATAACTGAGTGAACAGCCCTATAGTGAGAGAATAGAGTGAACATGTAACGTCCCGAACCTGAATTCACCGCTTTACTAGTCATTTGGACAGTAAACGATCTTTACTTTCACTTTTATTGTCGTTTCAGTACATGTAGTGGCCCTAAAAGTGGACTTTTTGGTCGGGTCAAAATTTGAGAAAATGCTCTTCATCAAAGTTGTAGAGGACGTTAAACCGAGCACGTGCATATGTGGTAAGTAAAAATTGGAGCTCGTAAACGAAAGTCAGGAGTGAAATATGAAAGTTACTGTTCATAGTAAGTTTCTATAAAAGGTAGAAACTACTGTGGTAAGTTTCCATTTTCAGAAACTTACCGAGTGTTGTTTCTCCTCTCCCCCGATCTTTTCCTCCTCTTCGGCCCGAATTTTCCTCCACCGATTTCTTCTTCCTCCGGCCACCCCACGAAGGAATCCGGGCACCAGCAAGCTCGCCTCTTCCTCCTTGTCACACTTGCGGTAGTGCTTTTCGATGACTCGGCCGGAGGAGCTCGGATGTGAACCGTGAAGCTCACTGTAGCAATTTGGAAGTTTCGTCGATTTCTGGTGATTCTGACCGTCTCTGGCTACCTAACCGACATCGAAGGTACGGTTTTCGCCAAGGATCATTTTCCCCCTAGCCTTGAGCCTAGATTTGCAGTGTAGAGGGAGAATTGATCAAAACCCTATCCTAGGGTTCTTGGATTTTCTGGGTTTTCCTCACCAGCCAATTTCGAGCACTTAAAGGTAAAATTAGAATGTGTTGTAGTTGAGAAACTTGTTGGGTCTGTTGTTATGTTGCTGCTGCCAAAATTTGGTGGCCACCGTCGCGTGGAGGCACGTAGGGCAGTTTTCTAACTTCGATTTTTAGCTTATTAAATCCTATAATTGATGTAGAGCTCGTAAATGTGAATTTGGTTGGAATTGAAGAAAAGTTGTGTTGATTATGAAATTTCTGGAATTTAGAATTTTCATTACCGATTTACAAGAATCCGACCGTCGGATATCTCTCTGTTCTGCCTTGGAACCTTTAAATTAACGAATTGGTATTAATGGTATCATTTAGGTTGAATCCGAGAAGAAGTGAAGATGTGATTATGAGGATTTGATTTTAGGAATCGTATTTAATTGCCGAATCATTATTCATGAATTATAATTGTGTATAGGGCGATATACCGATATACCGAGCTATTGCTCGATGCAAGAACTCGTATGCATGATTGCCTAAATAATACTATGAGTGGACTTTTATTTTAAATTAAATGTGCATGCAATATATTATTATTTTTCCGATTGAGGTATAATTTATTATTTGAATTATTGAGTGTTATGATTTTATGAGCTTGATTTCTTGAGATTTATTATGCTCTATGAGTTACGGGATTTTTTAGTGGATTTCCTTCCTGAGGGCTTTCAATAGATTTTTTTCAAGCTATTTATTGTGAGTTATTGAGTTGGGAAATGATTTTCGGGAAGTGATTGATTAAGAAAATATTATGAGAACTATTGATTTTGAATATCGGTTTTTATGAGGATTCACGAGTACGAATGTTTCATCGAATATTTGAGCATGATTGAATTATCGAGATTTATTGAAATTTTGAGCTCAGCACTTATCAGCCTTGAAGTTAGATTGAGATTTCTTTCTGAAAGCATTTATTGATTTATAGAGTATTTGATTTATGCTTTCAAGGATTTATTGAGATATTAAGGTTTGAGTTAGTGAGATAATCCTGAGTTATGCTTTCGGTGAATTATTAATGATTTATTGAAGTAATATCGAGTTTCTTTCCGAAAGTAAGTAATTGAAAGAGGTTGTTTCCAGTTTATTGAGGAGGCTATCTTCGGCGCATGCGTATATTACCTAGTTGGCAGTCCCTTCTAGGTAATAGTCTAGTGGCAGTCCCTTTCAGACTACATCCCTATTGGCAGTCCCTTCCAAATGACATGAGGTAGTTAGTTGGCAGTCCCTTCTAACTACCTGTGGTTAGTTGGCAGTCCCTTCTAACTACCTGTGGTTAGTTGGCAGTCCCTTCTATCCACCGCTTCCTAATCCGGTTGGCAGTCCCTTACGATGCTTCATCTGGGTGGCAGTCCCTCCTGATGGCATGAGATGACTAGATAGTAGTCCTTTCTAGTCATCAAACGAACCTCTTGAAAAGAATGTTTTAAAAAGGATTGAGGATGAGATTTTAAGAGATTGCAAGGTGCTCTATTTTTTTACGTGATTAAGATTGCAGTAAAGATGATGATTGAAAGTATTTCCAAGATTGTTACTGCATGCGAGGTTTTAGAGAATAATTTGGGAAAGCATTAAGTTTTACTTATTCATTCGAAATTATTTAATTTTCGTCCACTCACTCTAACGATTTTTAAATGTTTTCCCCTGGGTCCTTTGGTTTTAGATACCCAGTTTGCAGGCCAGTTTAGCTTGAGGTCGAGCGTACATGGGGTTGAGGCATAGCTGTCATAGCTTCTGCATTATAAAGTATCGGTCCTTTATCTTGTATTCTATTCTCTTGTACGCTTGTACATTAGATTGCTCGGATAACCTATGAGATTAATATTCTTAAGTTCAAAATTGTATTGTGAAATGGGAGATGTTGTGATATAGGGAGCAGGGTGGCTCTAGAAGAATAAGGGTGGATTATTTTCGTAGTGTAAATGTCTTTCTACAGGTTTTTGGGTAGTCCACTTTTAGAGAGAGTTCCGCCAAATTTTTGGTAGAATTTCTTCTGAGGTGGGCCCCGCAGGGCGACTTTGGATTTTCAAGGTGAAATCTGGGGCAGGTCCTATCAGAACAGCCCTACATTGAACTCATCTTTGGTATATAGTAAATGATCTGAAAATCTCTTGCCTAGTATAAGAAATGATGTTATCTCCAAAACTCCTAAGACTACCATAGCCACCACTACAAGCATTTCAAGCATTCAAGCCATCAAATTGTTGATGTAAACAAATCACACCAGTCGTCACAAAGGTTTCTGCTTCATAATTTGCAAAAGTAGTTGTAGATAATAACTTCAAAGCCCATAGAATAAGGAATTGATGGATTTGCCTTCGGGACACGATGATTTTTCTTAGCTAGCTTGTAAAGTGAGCTTCAATGTTTATAATGAATTTTACTAGCTAAACTGGGTTCCTAGCCTTTGAAAGACTAGAACTACATGCTTAGTTTTGGTGTCTATTGTCAATTAATTTTGCCTCTCAAAAATAATAAATTTAAAATTTTAATTATAATTTTCATAGTAGAGAAAAAAATAATTGTGTCAAATGATAATGTATTGATATTGTTTCCGATCACTTAACTAATAACTACTATATAGGGAGGCCTCCGAGCAATACAGACCTACCTCGAGAGTGCGAAAGCTACAGTTTCATGTGGCAGCGGTGATCGTGTGGTATCCAGTCCAAGTTGACGGCAAGAAGACGGAGATAAGATCCTTGGTCTGTGACGTCAGTTGTTTCTAGGGATTGTTCGTTAACCCTTTTTGAGCCGGTACGGCACTGTTTCGCAGCGGCTTTAGGCTGAGGCATTAAAGGGTGTGGTGATTGTGTTCAATCCAAGTGGTGACAGACCTCGTGTTATGACCGAGATTTTCATTTAATTCTGTTTTTGCATGAAATTAATAAAAGTCTCAATTAGTACAAATTTTAGTTTTGATGACTTGCTCCTTTTGATTTATCCAGAAATCAAAATCATTCGAACAAGAAATTGCTTAAAACGCTCGATTCAAAAATTGACTTTTTATAGGTTTTGATTTCTGTAAAAACTTCCTTCATAAAAGTTGTAGAGCGCGTCGATACGAGTTCGTGTATATGTAGAATGCTAAAATCAGAGTTTGTATGACGAAGTTATGACCTTCGGAAAAAAAATTCTATTTTGGTATAAAGGACTAATTTTTCCAGAAATTGCAAAGGACGAATTTCCAAAATTGGAAACCAGCCCTCTCTTTCTCTCTCTCTCCCTGACCAGAAATTTCTTCAAACCTTCGCTCGCCAAAATTGGAACCTTCTGAAGATGCTGATCATGATCCCCAAGTGGCTTTAACAGAGGAAGATTTTTGCATAGGTTCCGCCATCCAATTCGAAGGTTGACGGTGGCGGCGGGGGGTTTAGGGACAGTTTCAGGTTCTGTATACGATCTACTCGTTGATATGAGCATTTCAATATACAACACGTAATTTTCAAAGATAGTATGAATATGTTAGGATTTTTAAGATTTTGATCGTCTCAGTTTTTTATCCATGAGGATCCGGCCGTCCGATCGACTTGTAATTTTGTTGTATTAATCGTAGAAGTGTTCTGGTGACATTGTGTGGTCTCAGATGAGGATCTGACTATTGGATCTTTGTATAATTGTGAAAAGATGATTCTAAAAGAGATCCGTGAAGATCCAATCGTTGTATTGTCATATAATTTTGAGATGATGATCCTAAAAGAGATCCATGAGGATCTGACCGTTGGATTGTCGTATAAATTGGTGAAGATGATCCTTAAGGCGATCCGTGAGGATCATCGTATAATTGTGTTTTGGGATTTGTATGCTAAGTTGAGACCGTATGTAATTATGTGCTTGATGGAATTGTATTGGGCGAACATTGTGAGACTATGTGATCTTGGCTGTTAGAGAAGACGTAGCTGGAATTAGAGGTGAGTAAATCTCACATGGTTCATTTACGAACTGAAATTCATTATTGTACATTTATTGTTAAATTGTGAAATTGTTTTATAAAATAGTGATTTATTTTAAATTCTATGAACCTGTTCCACTACCGTTCATGGGTAAGTAAAATGAGATTTTAAGTATAAAAATGATTTTTTTTCGATTTGCGTGAGCGTGAACTATAGTTGGTATTAGTAGACATTTTTAAGTAGATGACCAGTGGCGGAGCCACTTTGGAGCCTACTGGGTCCTGTGACCCAGTAAGTTTATATACATCCTAGTTTGCCATGTATGTGTTGTGACTGTTCTAGCATGGTGGAAGCCCGATCGATAGGTGACATTTACGTCTTGGGTTCGAAGCAATACATGGATAGTTTTTTTTTCTTTCTTTGGTCTGAACATTTATCTTATATATATATATATATATATATTTTTGTTTCTTTGGTCTGAACATTTAACTTTTATATATATATATATATATATATATTATGTTTTGGACATTAACACTAGTTTTGAATTACTTTTAATAGAGTTATTGACAAATTGCTTTAGACAATTTAAAATATATCATTTTGGATTTTTTTTTTCCTTTTATTTGTCAACGAAGTTCTTTTTTCTTTTATGGAGTTTTGATATTTTGTGAGTGCCCCACTTGACATCAAATCCTAGCTCCGTCACTGTGTATGACTCTGTGTGTGTGTGTGTTTACTTGAATTATATATCTGGATGGTGTGGCATTGGGTGAAGTAATGATGGTGATTTTATTTGGGTTATTATTTCGAGCATTTATTTATGCAGGAATACAATATATTATGTAATTGTTGATTTTATTATGAGAAAGCGTATTTGAGTCTTGGTGTAACATTTGAGTTATGTAGGACTTTTAAATGTTTCGATCTACCGATCTTGTGTCACATTAGTATCAGAGGCAATTATATCGGATGCCATAACCTTGGCTGGGTGATGGGCTACGATTCAGTTAAACCTCTAGTCTGTCTGTCATCGTACGTCATGAGAGTAGCATGTCGCTTACTTGGGGTCATGAGTATGTATTTGTTATAGAGAGAGTATCAGCTGGTTCCTTTCTTTATTGTCTATTGTGGAACATGATTTTCATATTTTGGTGTGAGTTGAAATAATATGATTTTATCACCTAGTAATGTATGTTACCTTAAAGAGGTAAGAATGTCGAGTTTTGAAAACTAGTAATTTTTTTGTAAGATCATTATTTGGAGTTGAATGGTGATTTCTTGGCTTTAGTGTGAGTGATTTGATTTCCTTATTTAATTCCTTTTTCATTCTATTTATTGATTTTAATGTGATCTCCTGAACTAATTTGCTATGCAGGAATTAATAGTTTATTTAGTTAATTGAAAAATGCTTTCTGTCAAGAGAAAAAAAATTTGGATTTGTAGTTGAGATTTCAATTGACGTGGTTTGTCTCAGTGATGATATTAGTTCTTTAAAAAGAAAAGGATTTAATGTTGAAATTAATCATTATGTTAATTTGTTGTCCTTGAGTCAAAAATGAGAGTTTGTGGCTATATTGATTTACTCATACGAGCTTGCAGAACCTTACCGGGTTTGTTGTTTCAACCCGGTGCACTATTCCATTGTATAGAGGTTATTGTGCAGGTTAGAATATTGAGTAACCGTGGTCAAAGCTGAGGTGTACTTTCTATAGCGTGGACTTAGAGTGGCACTCTTAGTTTAATCTTCTGCTGTGTAGTGAGAGTGCTGGGCGTGTTTACATATTGAATTGTTTTTCAGTTTAATTTGTAAACTTTCTTAAATGTAATATGTGACTCTAAAGAACGAGTCGGTATTGACATAGGTGAGCTTGGTTTGTTTTGCTGCTTAGTTTAAATGAAAAATTTTCTAAGTGTTTTTCTTATGCTTGTTGTACATACTAGGGAAGTCTCCACCAGGTTTGGCACTATCAATTAAGATCCTTCAGTACTCCCCAGTACTATACCATGGGCCAGGTTCACCACCCACCATGGCATGACTCGTATGGGATGTCACCCAGGCCACCCAGCTCTCGGCGCAAGGCTGGCACAGCCCATCTAATTACACAAACAAGAGAGCTGATATGGTATCGGAAGAACAACCTATGTCCCACATCGAAGATAGGGGAGACTCCTTCCCCATGCTCGAGTATATGGGCGTTAGCACAACTACCTTTATCCACTATTTACTGTATACTCTTATATATTAGTTTCTCACTCAGGCATCGGAGAGGAGTAAACCGTCCTGTACGGTTTACCCCTCTAGTGCTGTATTCTTGATTCAGGATCTAGGAGTTGGATCGGTACCCCGGACGGTATAGCATTCTGCATGAGGTACCCGGAGAAAGCCACCAAAAACATATAGTAAAATATCTAAGTGGACGTAGCCTTGCCTCAAGAGCAAGGTGAACCACTATACATGCGGTGTCATCTCTCTCTCTCTCTCTCTCTCTCTCTCTCTCTCTCTCTCTCTTGTTAAATTATCATGTTTCCGATTTAAATTTATTTATTCAAAATTTGGGCGTGACACTTCGGTAGCGGTGGCTAAAAGCTGTGGACGTGAGGGTGTTCGGTTAAGGCTTCAGATTCGATAGGCAGTGTATTCTTGACGAGTCCGTGGTCGTGCGATGCTTGGTTTCTCAGAGGAGTACTGCTTTACGGCAGAGGCTCTGAGGAGACGTCTCTTAGCGTCACTTGGTGATTTCCAAGTTGGAGGTCAGGAGTTTCTTCTCTGGTCTTCACCGATGGTGGAGGCCAAAGGGAGGCTGCTAGAACGATAAGGATGGGTTGCTCACCAGTTGCATCTTTGGGGCTGAGTTATGGGGTGTAGGATTGGCCTTGGGCCTCAGCTTCCCTGGGATGCAGTCTGGTGGGCTGGGCCTTGGGTTGGTACTTACCTCCTTCTCTACCCTTTGGGTTTGGTTCGGTTTGGGCCAGTTGGGGGTGAGCCTAGTTTGTTTTTGTTTTTGTTTTTTTGTTGTTTTTTTGTTTTTTTTAATAAGTGCTCATCCCTTATTTTGCCCTGGGTCATAGCTGTACGCTGGCTGATGAGTGACGATGCACACCATGAGGGTGTTAGGCATCAACGCTTGTCAAGTCGGTTGCTCTTATTTATGGTTGGATAAGTGTAGGATTTTTATTTTCTACATTTTTTTAATTTTAGTTTTGTTTAATTATTATTTTTATGGCTCTGCTTTATGAAGACTGGATCACTGAATTGTACTTTGAGATGCATCATGATATATTTTCGAATCCTTTTAGCTTACGGAGAGACATCATTAATATAATTAAACCTAATTTCGTTTTCTAATTAAAAAAAAATCGTGTCAAATGACAATTTAAGATAACAATTTCTAACATGGATGATATAAGATTGAAAATCTCAAGAGGGAATCCTGAAAAAATAAGAAAAAGGTTGGAAGCTGTTAATCAGCGTGACGGTGCATTTTACCAAATCTGCACATAGATCTGCAACTGGTACAGATGGAGTGTTCTCCTTGAGTGGGGGCCAGTAACAACAGTGCGGAAACGCGTGTGTGACGCTGTGGCATGCCACGTTAGCTAGTCTCATGATTCTCTATACGTCGGTAATGTCCTACAAGAGGTCCTAGTCAAAGGGGAGCCAGCCATCCACACATCTCAACTCAACAACATGCATTTAAGACCTCCATTCCCTCCTCCAGGGAGTCACAGACGCACACTCTGTAAAGCATTTTCAACTCGAGAAAGGTATGCATATTATAGTTTTTCTGAATCTAAACTTCTGCTCCGTTTGTTATACTAATATATATGATGTTAATCACCTGTGGGTTTGATTTGGTTAAGTAGGTACAAGAATGGATAACCAGCAAGAGGGTCGTGAGCTTATATCCATGACCTACACCTGGACAATCGACAACTACTCTAAGCTCAAAACCCGGAGACATTACTCTGATGGTTTTGTCGTCGGCGATTTCAAATGGTATATATACATAATTTATATATAGATAATCTAGCATGACATTCTCGTATACTCAATTTTGTTGCTTCTGCTTTCATATATGTATAATTGCTCACTTAATTGGCTGGTTTTGATCAGGCGGATCGTGGTGTATCCAAAAGGGAGCAATGGGAGGAAATACTTGTCCATGTACTTGAATGTTGCAGATGCTTCAAAGTTACCATCTGGGTGGCGTAGATATGCCGAGTTCTCCTTGACGGTCGTTAATCAATTTAACAGCGACAAATCGATAAGAATAGGTATTTTTCTTCTTTACTTTGGCCTTTTCTTTACATAAAGTACTATATTATTCTCTGCAGTTTATCTCGGTGAACTTGATTAGTGAACCAAACACACTGTACAGTAATTGGCTCATTTCTTTTTGGTTTATTAAGTTTTGTAACAATCAATCTTCTTTCAAGGACTTTTACTTGCTGATGGAAGGTTCTATTGCTCTATGATTATAATCATATATATATATATATATATATATGCGCTGAAATTAATTTGTTCTAAATCCAGCAACTTATTTGAGTCTTCCAAGCATACAGACCCTTTATCATGTTTTTGTATTACTTCTCTATGAGCTGTGCATTCTTTTCAATGTTTTTTGATTCTTCATATCTGGATTTACAGACACTCAGCATCAGTTCAGTGCAAAAAAAAGTGACTGGGGCTTCACATCATTCATGCCTCTGAGTGAGCTTTTTGACCCGAATGAAGGGTTTCTCGTGGATGACATATGTATTGTTGAAGCCGAGGTTGCAGTCAGTAAAGCTGACATTAAGGTTTTAAAAGACCAAGAAACTGCCTTTCTTGAGCAGGAACTTCAAAGTCAGTCTTCCGATGTCGATTCTGTGAAATATTCAGATGCTTCAACCACACATACATCACTTTGTTATGAACAGATGCTTGCTTTTCAGGATACCGCACTAAATTCTGACCCTGTTCAACCAAATGTTGATTCTGTGAAAGTTCGAAGCTTGAAAATAGAACCAAGATCTGATCAAGTGCTTCCTTACCAGGAGACTGATAGCCCAGTTGGCCCTCCCATAGTTGATGACAACGATGAAGCTCCCTCCACCCCGCTGACCCCAGTTGGCGAGCTCGTAGATTTCCGGGGAGTAGGGAAAATAGATAAAGCTTTTGTTCCACTACTGGAAGAAGTCTGTTCATGGCATCCTTCGTTGATTAGCTGCCAGAGGAAAAGAAGTCGCATGTATAGTGGATGGGCATTCACAGCTTTGGGTCGACTATTGCATTTTCTGGACACTACAAAGGTTAAGGATATGATGGAGGATCCACGTGAGCATGATCCATGTGAGCACCTTCAAGTTTTGTGGGAGGAGGTTGAGACCTTCAGATTCGACTTGAGTTGGCTGGAGCCTTATGTTCAATCAGCTTTGGGAATGAAGAAGTTTGGGGAGAGGGAAGGACTAATGAAGAAACTCAGAGAGGATGTTGATGCTTTGGAGACTGAAATAAAGAGGTTAAGGGCGATGCTATCTGTTGCTGAGGAAGATCACGCAGTTGCAAAAAGAGACCTGGCAAAGGCAGAGGAAAGCTTTGGTGAGGCAAATTTGAACAGCAAGCTCGGTTATGGGAGGCATTAGCCTTGCTGTTGATATGCAGAAATTTGCAATGTGTGCAATATATCTAAAGATATGTAATCCCATTTTCCAAATGTATATCTATGTATGAGGCTGCCTGTGGCTTAAGCTCAATAGAGGAGAATAAAGAAAACTGGTTTAGCTTGTAATCCATATTTGAACCCCATTTCCATTCTGGACCAAACCCTTCAGAGGCAGTGACAGGTATGAGAAGTTTTTACCCTTTAATTTGTGATGTATATATGGGAATTGAATCACTAATTGTTAGTTTGTTACCCAGTACTTGTGTCCAATAACACTCTATAAATGCCATTTTTTAACAAATTTAGCTACATAAAGTATGCTGTTCTGTGTACAAATGCAGGCATTCTAGTAAAAACGCATTATTTACAGATTTGGGAGTAAGCAGTGCTGAATTGAAATGTCGTGATAGATTTGTTACCTTAAGACTTGGTTCTAACAGTTCATTAGAATTTGGTCGTTAAATTTGGAGTAAAAATTTGGTGCATCAACCGGACCATGACGAATCACGATCTTCTTCACATTCGGGGCATTCTCAAGAATGTACTTTGCAAACTCAATTTCACTAGACCCGCTGGAGGGGTCTATGCTCAAATCCTTCAGCTGGTAAACAAAAGTGAGGTTTTGCAATTTTCAGTATCCCATATGAAATCTAGATGAAGAATGTAACTGCAACATGGTAACAAGCAGTACAATTTCTAGAATAAATGTATAACAACTTAGAGAAATGGACAACTACATTTGAATTATAATGACCTGATTGAAGAAATCAACAGGAAATATATAGGATTGAGGTAGACCAAGGCAAAGCAGACTTTGACTTGCTATAGATTTATTCAATAGTTTGTCATCTACCATCGGCCGAATAAGAATGAGAGTTCTTTGCAAATTCAGTAATTTTCCCGGATTTTGGCTATCTCATCAAGACGTTGCCCACCCATGTCACAGCTTGCATATTTGGAGCAAAAATCTTCAATGAACAGTTCCCAGGTGAAGAATAAAAGTTCCAGTTTATTTTAATACTTTCAAGTTTCTCACCAGAGAGATATTAAGGTCGATGAGGTCCATACAAACTTAAATGATTCCAACGACGAGCTTTGAATGGTAATATGTTTCATCCCTTTAACTTCAATAAGCTGTAATTCCTTAATGCATTTGCAGCTAGTTGAGTTTCACTTGCGAAACCTCTCATCTACTATTTTAACAAAAGTCGACTGCCAGTAATCGAGATTGCAGGAAAATGATACTGGTGGTGCTTCAAGAGTCATCTCAATCGAGCATTTTACTAGAGACTTAAAAGATTGTTAATGATATAGGCAAGATGGCAGCACAAACGTGAATCCACCACATGCTGTGAAATTAAGGTCAAGCTCTTCAACAATACACCTTACTGCATTTTGAATCCATGATCGAGTTTATTCGATATTGCTCCTCAGACACTTTATTTGCAGTGTAGCGTGTAAAGAAATTCCAATCAATGTAGAAGCGCTGCATCTTATTATCACCACGTTGAAACAGGCTAGGTATTTATTCCAGAAACACATCATCAGCTCTGCTATCTTGTGGTTGGTTTTTGCACAACTTGCATCAAATGGAACTAACAGATGAAACTCTGCTTCTTTTGGACACAATACCTACACAAGCGAGATCTTTGACACCAAGGAAGGAAAGAATACGACAAGCAACTTCGTCTGGAAGATTACTAGATAATGTCTGTACGTACTTGTCTGAGGCTTACAATTATATTGTTTAACTACGACATTAAAAATAGTAACAACAATTAAATTTCTGTTTAAGGACAAGCAAAATTGACAGAGAGAGAGAGATTATAGAGATTCAAGTGTGTCTTTCATTTCATTCAAATGAGGTATTTATAGGGATACATTTTGAAGTAATTAATGATACAAGTTGATGGCATCTTCAATTGTAGCCTCATCTTGTGGCTTCTTCATTTGCAGCTTCACATTGTGG
>LYNE01000749.1:43562-60006 GCA_001662545.1 Rosa x damascena
ACTCTTAGTTCATTGACTACGAACGCTCTTAGTTCGTTTAGCGTGAATTTCTATAATTCCGCTTTTTAATTGTAAGTTCCCAAAAAGAAAAAAGGAGGAGAAAAATAAATAAAAACTCAAAAGCGGGAACTTTTAGTAAAGAATACCTTGAAATAGTGTTGTCGGAAATGACCGAAAAAGTTGCCCAAAAAGTTGCCGGAAGTGGCCGGAAAAATCGCCGGAAAAGTGTCCAAAAGTCGCCGGAAAAGTGTCCGAAAGTCGTCGGAAAAGTGTGCGGAAGTCGCCGGAAAAGTCACCGGAAAGTGTCCGGAAGTCGCCGGAAAAGTGTCCGGAAAGTCGCCGGAAAAGTGTCCGGAAAGTCGCCGGAAAAGTTGTCGGAAAGTAGTGTCGACAGATGCTCGGCAGGAGCTCGGCAGCTGCTGCACAGCTGCTAGGCAGGGGGTAGGCAGGCCTGTCGGCAGCAGCTCGGCAGGGGTAGGCAGGAGGTAGGCAGGAGGTAGGCACGAGCTGTCGGCAGCACTTCGGCAGGAGCTCGGCAGATGCTAGGCAGGGGGTATGCAGGGGGTAGGCAGGCCTGTCGACAGCTGCTCGGCAGCAGCTCGGCAGCACTCGGCAGCACTCGGGCAGCGGTTCAGAACTTCCGTCAGCAGGTTCGAGCGGTTTCCGGCCGGTTCTGGGGGTTCTGAAACCGGTTCTGGGCTTCTTGAATCAAGGGCTTTGATATGAGCTAGGGTTTGGAGGTTTTTTGTAAGTTTGAGAAAATGGCTTCGATTGGATTATGAACTACCTCTTCTCTTCTCAACTTCGATCCTAATTCTAGAGCAATTTCGTGCTGATAACGTGTTTAAGGACAAGCAAAATTGACAGAGAGAGAGAGATTATAGAGATTCAAGTGTGTCTTTCATTTCATTCAAAGGAGGTATTTATAGGGATACATTTTGAAGTAATTAATGATACAAGTTGATGGCATCTTCAATTGTAGCCTCATCTTGTGGCTTCTTCATTTGCAGCTTCACATTGTGGTTGTGATGATGATGATTGCCACACTTGTTCCCTATTGGCATAAAGCTTGACTCACAAGTCACTATACCTAAAATACCTATCTTATACATGACATAGACATTTATACTATGAACAATACAACATGTTTCATATATACTACAACAATTTCATCATACTAATACCAGAAACAATGAACAAGTATTTTGCATTTATAAATCAACCATTTGAATAAAGCAATCTCATGTCAAAGCTTAAGATCACAACTAACTGAAACAACACATAAGAACCCGGCCAAGTCTTTTAGTGCACTAATTAACTAGCCATGCATAAAATCATTTTCATAGAGTTTGGTGACGACAGAGAGGCATGGCTCTAAAAAATTTAAAAGAAACACCTAGGTGGAATCATGAACCAAACTCTTTCTCTATATCTAGACCTCAACTGCGGAATTAAGATTCATTCTGCATTAGGTAAACCGTTATCTAAATCAACGACAACAGCGATTAGGGTTTTGGGGTTAAGTAGAATTATAACTCAAAGATGGAGACGATGGCCGATCGCTACTCCGCTAGAGATCAATGACTCGCAAGCTTCATGAGAACCTTGAAATGTATAAGGGACAGGGGTGAAACTGTAATTCAGCCTGAAGGGGGTCCGGGTCCCCCCAGATTTTCGACAGATGTTAATTAGCTAGCTTAGTGGAGTATAGGCCTCATCATTTGGTCCACATATCAAGTGGGCCGATGGAGGCCCGCGGGCTCAAAGCCCACAATAGGCCCGGCCCTCTATCGCTTGGTTTAGGGGTTTGAAACCTGGCCCATCCCTCCAAAACCCCTTAAAAGTTTGCCAGGCCTGGCTCGTAAATTAATTTAATTAGCTTAATTTTATTTACTTTAAACTTCCAGAAATTGTTAAAATATCTCGGGTGTCCAAAATAATCAAAGAAAAATTTCACAGACCCGTCATGAAGTGCGTGTTATTATTGTATACGATGCCTCGTATCGGCGGTCGTCATGCCACCTGTCAACCAAGAAGACATACAAGTGACGACAGTTAACCAATTCAATCGAATTCGAAAATATGGTGAAATTGGCTAAATTTTTTATCACACTCATAATTTATTATAATATAATAATCTCATCCAACGGTCGGTTTTCTCATTTTCTTTGAATTGATAGAGGTCGTCCATTATAATGTATGATATATAAATATAGGTTTATAAAAGTAACTAAGTTTGACCAAGTTGATCGCATTCGAAATGAGAACCAATTGGCTGGATTTTTTACAACCACCATAAAACATTACAATCTCTCCATCAAGCGCTTGGTTTCTCCAAATTTCCACATCATGGTCGTTTTGGAATGAACCTCAACAATTTAAATGTAATGTATAAGTCATACAACTTTAGGAGGCAAATTGGTATAATACAATGTCTTTGTAATTAAAATTGAAATTTTTATCTTATGTCCATGCACATCCATCGATAAAATATTTACAAACGTGATGTGAAAAAATAAGCACGTTTCGCAGTCGTCACGCCATCGGTCGACCAAGAAGACATATAAGTGACGACAGTTGACCAATTTGATCGGATATGAAAATATGGTGAAATTGGCTAAATTTTTTACCACACTCATAATTTATTGTAATAATCTTATCCAATAGTCGGTTTTCCCATTTTCTTTGAATTGATAGTGTTGGTATGCACATACCTCTTAAGCACAAGTATTGGAAGCACAAGACGCGTATCGCCAATACACCACCTAGGCAAGCTCCCAGCTGGGGGGTTCCGATACCCCTCGGGGCGATATATTGGGACCCAAAACGTCCCACACCGAAAGAAATGGAACCAAGCTCCCAGAGACCTCCTACATTAAGGACATCTCCAGCAACCCAAAGAGGTAACTATTTACTATCACTTTCCTTTATCATTATCTTACTTGATACTAACTTAGACATCAGAGTGTTGAAGGCCGGCACACCCGGTCTTCCCTCTGACCTTCGTTTGTTTTGCAGATAAGCGAGACTGATAGCATTAGTAGCAGACCAAGATGACCCATGTTCAGTTGGACCAGACTACTCTCGAGACCACTGAAAAAGATAGAGGTTGCCATTTGGAGTGTATGTGGTGCGGCTTAAATAGCCTCACAATTTAACCCTGCAAAATGTAGTTGTCAGTATAGGATAAGCAGGGATCGTTCAGTCCGGGGATTGTAGGGTACACCTACACAAAAAGGTCAATTAACAAATAAAAGAATAAAATGGGGGGTTTTTGAATTTGGTTTCTAATCTACTTAAAATAAAAACAAAACAAATAAAACTATATACAATGATCGACTTCCCTAACCTAGACCAATACCACTCAGAAATTACTAAGTGTAAAAACAGAAAATTCATTTCAACATGCTACAAAAATGTGCCCCTCTTAAATGCCTAAATAAGAGTCCAAATGAAAAGCCTCAGCGGATCAATCCATTTATCTGATTCGTACTAATGTAGGCTTGGATCAGAAAAGTCATTACCAAGCCTAATACTACTAATTTTCGAAAACACTCAGCGTAATTCTCTTAACTAGTAGTATTATCTAACCCTCGAATCAACTCACACGTGCAAATTAACCATTACACATAGAATTTAACACGTAATTTCCAGAATTATTTAATCATTAAAGCATGATTTTTACCACCCGTTAGAACTAATTACTACTTGTTTAACTCAGCGTCTTAACAAATAATAATTACTCTTGGAAAATTAAGCAAACACACAAGAACACTCAGCGTGATTCTAGCATGCAAACTTATGAACCTAACTCTGAAAATTACCTAAACACATAAAAGGGCACAAGATTGTAACATGCATCATAAAAGAATTCTCGAAATTAACTCAATAATAAACTGAAAATCTCAAAAATATTAATAAAAATATTCTGAAAATTCCGTGTCTCCAATTACACAACTCACAAATTGAAACACACAAAACCGAAATAAAAATTGTAAGTAGAGTCATAGTTACACTTTGAAGCTTTCCTCAGCGGCTTAGCAACACGGTGATTAACTTGTCTCTGCTATGGTGGTGGAGCGTCCTTGACTCATCGCCTAAGAGCTTTGTAGATTGATGGATGGATGGTGTCACGGTCTTGTAGGTGATGGAAGTTTAAGAAGTGAATTGGGCAGAGTCTCGGAAAAGTTTTTGGCCAGGAAGTGATGCAAATTCAGTTCTGGACGTTGCCTATTTATAGGGGAGCATTGGTTGGCTTTTGTCGATCATACCCTTCATCATTGGACGGATGAGATTGCACCGTATTTCCTTTAATTTTCCAGCTGAAACATCTTTCTCCTTTATTCTCCAACTGAAAACGTCTTTCACTTTATTTCCCTTCTTCATTGCTTGGTCAACCTGATTTAATAAAGGGCAGAAAATTAAATTCTTTTAGAGAAAATAAAAAGAATTAAAATAATTTAATTTCAGAAAAATACTCCCATAAATTCTATCTTAAGGCCCACAGATTTGCATGACAGTGAGGAATCCTGATCCAGCTAGGATTCTTCATGAATTTTGCGTTTTCTGCCTATTTCACTCCAAACACTCTACAAGACTCTTAAAATGACTCGATGACTCAAAACACGAAACTTAAGGGAGAAACAAGGCTAAAATGGGGCACATATTCAATAATATCGTCACACTTTTTGGTCCTATCAGTATGATATATAAATATAGATTTATAAAAGTAACCAAGTTTGACCTAATTGATCGAATTCGAAACGAGAACCAAATTGGCAGGATTTTTTACAAGCACCATGAAACATTACAATCTCTCCATCGAGCGGTTGGTTTTTCCAAATTCATTTTCCACATCATGGTTGCTTTAGAATGAACCTCAACAATTTAAATGCAATGTATAAGTCATACAACTTTAGGAGGCAAATTGGTATAGGCCAATGTCTTTGTAATTAAAATTGAAATTTTTATCTTATGTCCACGCACATCCATCGATGAAATATTTACAAACGTGTTGTGAAAAAAATAAGCACGTTTGGCGGTTGTCACGCCATTGGTCAACCAAGAAGACATACAAGTGACGACGGTTGACCTATTCGATTGGATTCGAAAATATGGTGAAATTGGCTAAATTTTTTACCACACTTATAATTTATTGTAATAATCTCATCCAATGGTTAGTTTTCACATTTTCTTTGAACTGATAGAGGTTGCTCTTTGGAGTGTATGATATATAAATATAGGTTTATAAAAATTAGTATCTTTAAAGATTCATTTATAAATAAAGCATGCAAGGCCTGGCCCGAAAAAGCCCGCGAGGCCTGCTTTATAGGGATGGGTTTGGATTTTGCGATTTACAATAAAACCTGGCATGGCTCGCTCCGAGCCTAATACGAATGGGTCTGGCCGACCTGTTGACGAGGCCTAGTGGAGTACAAAGGTTTAAGAATTTAGTTTAATTCCTAATTATGGACCCCCTATAATCCCACAAGCCCACGTGACAATCTCTCCACTTGAATGACTACGTTTTTCTTTTATATAAGGTACAATGGTTAGTTTTTTTGTTGTTGCCTTTCTTAGTAGAAAAGTGGTTTCAAATCGTCAATTAACAAGAGAACATAGCTTGTTAATGTTTGTGACCGAGGGGTCCAATTAACGATAAATAAAGATAGACACACACGAGAAGTATAGTGGTTCGTCTCCGCCTAAGCGGGAGACTACGTCCACTTGAATATTGTACTATGTGTGTTTGAGCCTTGCGGTCCAAGGGATTACACAAGATGTAATGGGATCATTTGAGTTGTGGGAGGAGGCATTCCTTTTATAGGTGAAGGAAGTCATCTCCTTTACATGGTTTCCGATGTGGGACTCAAATACCACTATTCTAGTATAGAAAAGCTATGTTGTGAGGGCAACTTGGCAAGGCAGGGAAGGTGGCTTCCCGTCGACGTATTTGCCACTTCCAGATACTGCAGCTTAGCTTAAACATAGGGCTACGGGATGCATGTCTAGCATGGGCCTCACCATGGCTTGTGGGTGTCCCGAAGAGGGTGTTACTTATGCTTGGTGATGTAGTAAATCCTCCATGCATAGTGAGAGGTATCTACAAGTCCCAGAAGTCCCCAAGTAAGAGGAGCTTCTTGGTTGGGGAGTTATAAACATGATGTCATCAAGCATAAGTAACGTCCGAGAGGCGCCTAGCCTTTACAAGTCCCGAACTCCGTAAGCAAGAAAGGACTCGTTAACCTACATAACAAAGACAAAAACGCGCATATGTAGAATGCTTGTTGTATTGGGCAACGTATGTGAGTTGCATTGATATCCATTGGCATATACGAATGGACAAGGTGCATGATACATGTTGATGTATACATGTAAATGACGCCGAGTATGATCGAGTATGACGTATAAACTCGAGAGCGCATATGGTTGTGTGAGCAAATGGATTGCATATGATGAATGTGTGATGCGCGCAGGAAAATGAACTAGGTCGAGTTGATGAGGTTACGCTCGGTGTGAGTTGTATGAGTGCCATGAAGGCAAGCGGTTGTAATTCATGAACGATGGCGACGCGAACGCTTGTGTTTCTTTGGTTTTCACTGGTATTAATGGAAAGCGAAAAGAACTTCATTTTGTAGCAAACGACATATGGTAGAAGAATTCAATGTTCCATTAATGTGTATTATGTCGAGGGGATGTGAGTGTAAAGCTTGGGAATGCCGGAAGGCAAGAGCGTGAAAGCTCGGGGGTGCCGGGAAGGCTTGAGCGGGAAGCTCAGGGGTGCCGTAAAGGCGTGAACATAGAGCTCGTGAGCGGGCAGCTCGAGGGTACCCCAAAGGTGTAAGTGTGGAGCTCGTGAGCGGAAGCTCGGGGGTGCCTCGAAGGCATGAGCAGTAAGCTTAGGGTTGTCTCGAAGGCGTGAGTGCGGAGCTCAGGTTGCCGCGAAGGAGTGAGTGCGGAGCTCAGGGATGCCGCAGAGGCTTGAGCGCGGAGCTCGAATGTGATGCCCTGAGGCGTAAACGTAACCGTTGCTAATTATGCTGGCTGTATGTACAAGTCCTCGAAGTCCCTAGTCAAGGAGGGTTCCCTTACGGGGTTGATACCAAAGCGTAGCTTTGGCCGTATAACCAGCATAATTAATGCAAGTGTGTCATCCATCTACAATTGGTCGGAGCGAACACGTATGCCCTTTCGAGTAGGCCCTTGCTAGGTCCTCCGAGGAGTCCCCCACTCCTGGTTATAGACCTCCGTATGGTCGGAAAACCGTTTGATGAGGGGAGCTGCATTAAAGCAGTGGGCTTTAGGGAGCGAACCTAATCTTTCATACCCAAGCGTCGGGGGTTAACTACCGGATCAATGGCTGCCATGGGCTGTGTTAATCAGTTCATTTACTCTTTCCTGGAGTAGAAAACTTTATTGCAATGCCGCGTAGTGGTCATTGTCATTATGACTCGTTGCCTTACAGCATGGCAGTTGGTCGTTGACCATAGACTCATGGAGTCTAGACCCGTTTAGGTCTTTTTCCCGTGGGGAGAGTTTGACAAAGTATAGTGCTCGGAGGCTAGACCATATGCTTACATATAGAGTATATGTAAAGTTTGTAATTGTATGAACAATGACAAATAAGTATAGCAAGTAATAATATATGGATCCTATGACCATATAACATGCACAATAGATAGTGGCAAGTGTGATGGGTGTTCATATAAAATTTTGAGAGTAGCTTCCAATGAAAGCTATGAAGCATTGTGAACCTAGAGCTTAACTAAAGCATGCTGGATATGTTTGAGTGAGTTAGATTGTGTTCAAGCAAGTTGGGTGTAGTTGAGCGGAGAGGCGCTGTGTGAGCATGCGGGGCGTGGCCCAAGCAAGTTGTTGCCATACTTGATACCCAAGCGAGTCGTAACCATTACAAGTGTTTATCCGAGCATGTTTAATTAAGTCATAAGTGTCACAAGCTTCTAAATGTGGAATAAGTTGTTTGAGTGTCACATGTTTATTTAATTTTGCAATTAAAGAGAAGCATGACATGTGTGGCATGTACTTGTAGCGTAGTTGCTTAATAACATTTTTGTATGTTGTAAACATGCTAAGGTCATTGATATCAATATTTAAAGCATGGAATTGTATGCAAGGCACAGCAAGTGGTGTTGCTAAATCTACAAAATGTTGTAGGCATGCTTAAAAGTAGTAAAAGTATGTAAAGACATGACAATGGCTCTAATTGCAAGAGCGTAAAAGATAAGATATAGTTACTTATTTTGTGCCGATTTGGAGTGAGTTGGAGTTGAAATTGGCATACGTACCCAAATCATGTTGGAGTTGTCCAAGCATGACGCTCCATGTAATTGGCGAATGGTCGCAAATAGTTTGTTTTGGCCTTGTTTACATATGAATGTTTTTCATCGATTTCCTCAGAAGTCCAAACAAAAATATGTGATTAGCTATTTATTCACATGATTTAGTTGACTAAATAAAAGGAATTTGTTTTTGTGCAAATACCAGATAAGAAGAAGATTTAAGTGAAGGAGGTATTTAATGATGTGTTCTCAACTTGTCATAGGAATATAGGCTTTTTAATGAGCTAGCATGCTTTGACAAGTGATAGGCTTGTGCTATATTTTGTGATTATATATGCAAGCAGCCGATAGGCTCTGTCCAGCAGTGGTGGCCAGTGGAGGAAGCCTTGGTCGGCGAAAGTTGTGGCCAGCCGGTGATTTTCCGGTAGGGGATGGCTAGGCAGCTTTGGTTGGCGGTGGTGATGAACAGATCATTGTTCAGTGGAGATGGTGGAGTTACCAATGTGCCAAGAGTAGTTTTCTAGGTGTGAAGAGTTGTCCAGCGGTAGCGGTGTTTGTCCAGCAGCAGTGGAGCTGGCGGTGGACCCCCCTGGAAATTGATGCTCGGCTGCCATCAGAGCTTTGCCTAGCGGCTGCCTGTTGGAGGAGTTTTGCCTGGCGGTTGTTAGATGAGATTCCGCTGGAGATTGTCGCTGCTGCAACCTGGCGGTGTCTCAATCCACTAGTGATGGTGGTGAAGTTGCAAGCGGTGTCGCTGAGGTTGTTGCATAGCAGTTGACGGTCGTCAAAGACTTTAGCGGAACGATGCATGACTGAATGATGCTTGATGGAGGCCCTTGGTGGAATGACGAACCATGACGAACCATGGGCAGAGTGAGGCTCTCATCTGAAGTTCATGGTGAAATCTTTTAGCAGAGGATCATGGTGGAAGCATTCAGTGGTATCCCATGGCGGAAGCACATAGCGAAAGATCTTGCCAGAGATGGGGCTGGAGTTCGGTGCTGCCATGATTGGAGCTTGGCGGTGACGTTGACTGGAGCTGGCCTTGCCGCTAAATGGAGTTTTATGCTGGCGCTAGGCGTCGCAGACAGAGGTCGGTGTTACCGCTGACCGAGATCGGCGGTGTCGCTGAAGAAGTTTGGCTGTGTAGCCTGGCGGATAACATTGACTGGAGCTGCAATTGTGTTTCTGGGTATAGAGAGGAGGTTGTCCATTTGTGGAGGTCAGTGGTTTCGCTGAAGTTGATGCCTTTGACAGTGAAGACGCAGGTCATGGGAGCTGATTACAATCGAAGATGCAAGTTGGGTGTATATGAGAAAGGAACATAGAATGTCCAAAGCTGATCTCTGGGTGTCCAGAGAAGATCTATACCCAATTTTTTTTTTTTTTTGAGTCGGTCAGCGTTGACTTTTTTATATCGGCGTTGACTGAAGTTGACCAGCCCTATGGGTGTTGACCAAGCATTGACTGGCCCTGCTGGGCATTGACTGCTCCCGAAAGGTGTTGACCAACCCTAATTTGATGTTGACCATGCGTTGACTCGACACGTATGAGTCAAAGTTCGTGGTAGGTGAGAAGCCTTTGTGTTGGCTTCCCACAGACGGCGCCAATGTTAATGTTTGTGACCGAGGAATCTAATTAACGATAAATAGATAGAGAGAGAGAGAGAGAGAGAGAGAGAGAGAGAGAGAGACATGAGAAGTATAGTGGTTCGTCTCCGCCTTAGCGGGAGACTACGTCCACTTGAATATTGTACTATGTGTGTTTGGGCCTTACGGTGCAAGGGGATTACCTAAGATGTAATGGGATCATTTGAGTTGTAGGAGGAGGCATTCATCTTATAGGTGAAGGAAGCCATCTCCTTTACATGGTTTCCGATGTGGGCCTCAAATACCACTATTTCAGTACAGAAAAGCTATGTTGTGAGGGCAACTTGGCAAGGCCAGGAAGGTGGCTTCCCGGCGACGTATTTGCCACTTCTAAATACAGTAGCGTAGCTTGAACATAAGGCTATAGGATGCATGTCTCAGTTGGGCCTCACCATGGCTTGTGGGTGTCCCAAAGAGGGTGTTACTTATGCTTGGTGATGTAGCAAATCATCCATGCATAGTAAGAGGTATTTACATAGCCCAAACAAACAAAGCCCGCCAAGAAAAAACATAGGGCTACGGGATGCATGTCTCGGTTGGGCCTCACCATGGCTTGTGGGTGTCCTAAAGAGGGTGTTACTTATACTTGGTGATGTAGCAAATCCTCCATGCATAGTGAGAGGTATCTACATAGCTCAATCAAACAAAGCCCGCAAAGAAAAAAAAAAACATAGTAGACCACAAATATTAGGGTTTTTAAAGGTATTAGCCTGAGAAACTTTTGGGTCAGTGCCTCTACTTCTATATTGTGGCTGCAATAGCATCCGACTAAGAAAGAAAAAGAATTTCATTCTCCAGTTCTCTTTTTCAATTGATGATAGCAGAAAAATGTAAGATGTTTCATCATAAAATTTAGAAATAAGCCCCTAAATTACATTGTCATTACTGTTTCTCAATTTAAGCCGAATATTGGTTTGGTCGTCTTATGCATGTTGAACAAAAAATTAATCAGTTTGTAGATGAAAAAAAATATCCATCTCTCGATGGTATTTTACAGCAATTGTTTTCAAGCTCTTAGACCTCCTGGATTTGAAGCGGATTGACCACTTCCCAATCCTTTTTACAGAAAAATAAATAAATATTTTTTTCTTTTTCTTATATTTACTGTACATACATAGGAGGAGGGGCACTAGGCAATAAACAATACGAAGTTTAGGAAATTTTTTTTAGCAAATTAGCCATAAATGTCTTTTTAAGACTTTCATTATCCATTGAGTCAACGCTAACTATTTTTGTCTTCTTTAAGACCAGTTATAAACCAACTTGCCAAAACGTCCAAGTCTAGTTTTGTTATTTTTCCTTCTAGTCTCATTTTATCCTTGGTTCTTACAAAGCAAAGCAACTAATATTGATTCAAGTTTCATTAGAGTTGCCTAATCGAATTTCCAAGCTTCGAGAAATGATGAGGTCATGTAGAAAATGATTTTCCTTGATACAATTCTGTTTACATTGTACAAATATATAGGAAAGACTTAATTGTCAGTTACAAAAGCCTATAAAGAGTATTGATGGCTACAGTTACAAAATATACAAAGATCAAAAATGGTCTACAGTTACAGAATCAGTTTTGATTGTTGGAGAGGAAATCTCTCTAACACCCTCCCTCAAACTTGGCGGGCCTGCACCAACAAGTTTACCGGTAAGTGGTACATGATGGTACTTGTGAAGAGGTTTGGTGAGAAGATCCGCAGGCTGATCTACTGATGGTACAAAGCAAACACGATGGCTGCCAAGAGCAACTTTCTCACAAACAAAGTGATAATCAAGTTCAATATGCTTAGTGCGGTCATGATACACCGGATTAGAGGCCATGTATGTAGCACTAAGATTATCACAATGCAGTAAGATCGGATAATTTGAGCATCAAGTTCATAGAGTAAGAAGGCTAACCAAGTTAGCTTAGCACTGGCATGAGAAAGAGATCGGTATTCAAACTCAGAGCTTGAAAGGGCAATGGTGGGCTGCTTTTTAGAACACTAAGAGACCAAGTTGGTGCCAAGATAAACAAGATAGCCAAAAGTAGAACGACGAGAATCAGGACAACCAGCCCAATCAGCATCAGCATAGGCAGCAAGATGAGTAGGATAGCGTTGAGGACCAAAGAACAAGCCATTATTAAGTGTTCCTTTGATGTAGCGAAGTATACGCTTATCAGCAATCAGCTGCGGTGTGTGTGGCTGACTCATGAACTGAGAGATAGAATTAATGGCAAAAGCAATGTCAGGACGGGCCGGGTGATGGTCAAATACTACAAGGAGCCAAATATTTCCCGAAAAACTGTGGGATTGGGAAGGAAGTCACCTTCAATGGTAGTGAGGATCGCCTTAGCAGACATTGCTGTGCTAATTGGTTTACTAAGCAGCATATCATACTTCACAAGTAGATCATGAGCATATTTGAGTTGACTGGTATGAATGCCAACATTTTGAGAAGAACCTGTAAACCAAGAAAGTAGTGTAGAGGGCCAAGGTCCTTTATGTCAAAGCTAAGACCTAATGCATTAATAAAACTTTGTAAAAGCCTATCATCACTGCCCATGACCACAATGTCATCAACATACAGTAGAAAATAAATGGTATGCATCCCAAGACAGAAAATGAACAAAGAAGAATCTGCCAAACTCTGAATAAAACCAACCGATAATAAGAAGGAGGTCATAAGGTGAAACCAAGCTCGGGGAGCTTGCTTGAGACTTAGATTGCCTTATTGAGCTTGCAAACATGAGATGGCCGAGACAGATCAATGAACACTGGTGGTTGAGTCATATACACATCCTCCTTGAGAAATCCATGGAGGAATGCATTCTTAACATCCAATTGACGAAGGGAATAGCCTCTAGACACAACAATACAAAGCACAATACTAATAGTGGTAGGTTTAATCACAGCACTAAAATTTTCTTCATAGTCAATACCTTGCTGTTGATAAAATCCTTTGGCCACAAGGCCAGCCTTATGGCGTTGTACAGTGCCATCTAGATTGTGCTTTACTCGGAACACCCATTTGCAACCAATGGTATTCTGAGATGGAAAAGAATGAACCAGAGTCCAAGTATTGTATTTCAACAGAGCTTTGATCCCATCAACCATTGCATCACACCACACCTCCTGCTTAGAGGCTTGAGTATAACAGGTGGGTTCAGCAAATTCAAGTGCAGTAAGGAAAGCACGGGGAAGAGGATACTTGATAGTGCCATCAGTACGAACTTTTTGCTGAATTATTCCATTTCAGAGATGGGTCCTCATGGGATGAATGGGTGGAGGAACATGGGCCTGAATAGGTTGAGGAGCATCCGGCGAAGATGGAGGATCGGCTGCAAGTGGGGGAGAAGTCGTGGTGGGCGAAGGTAGAGAGGTGACCGATTGTGATGGAGCAGCAGCAATGGGTGATGACGCGGCTGCTGAAGGTGACGATAGGTGAGAACTGGGGCTGCGGGACTGGTGGACGCAGTCGATGGTAGCTGAGTAGGCGACGCAGTAAGCTGAAGCTCAAAAGCGACCTCTTGTGGCTCGTCTGATGTTGTGGACGCCGAGGGTAAGTTGACCAACTGGGCCGCAGTCATTGGGCTGTGGACTTGGGTTGCTAGGCTGAAAGGCTACGGTGTCAGAGATGGGGCCTAGGCTTGATAAAGAGTGAACTCCAATGGCCCTGAGTCTTTTACCTGTAAATTTTTGTAAGGAAAAAGTGTTTCGTTAAATAAAACATGCCTAGAGACATACACGACCGGTGGTGGGATCTAGACAACGGTAACTCTTATGTTAAGGACTGTAACCCAAAATCACACACTCAGCACTACGACTAGAGAGTTTGTCAGAGACATAAGGCCCAAGATGAGGAAAACAGGAACAGCCAAAGACTCGAAGAGATGAGTAAGAATGCGGACTACCATAAAGACGAGTAAGAACTTTATTTCAACAACGCATGGGGTAGATCCAAGTATAGCCTGAATATTCATTAATAGATTGGTTGCCTCTTTGGAGATCCAGAAGCTGCATTTTGAGACTAGCCGCACTAGCTACAGATTGTTGGAAAAAGTAGCATTGAAGACAATCCCAGATCTCCTTTGATGTTTCAAAACCAATGGTAAGCTGGGCTATATTTTCAATAAGGGTGGTGGTGAGTATGCTAACAATCAATTGATCATCCTTAAACCATTTTGAGTTTGCAAGATTAGGGATAAGAGTAGCAAGTTGATCATTGGTGGGGGTTGAGGTGATAAGAGGTGTAGGAGCAGGCTTAGTGATTTGGTGCTTAAACACAACTTACATAATGGCACGGTCATCAAAGAAATGGAAAATATTTGGACCCGAAATTATTGTACCACGAGGATTGAAAAGCTAACTCCAATCCTTAATTAGTTATGTCGATTACTAAGTCACTAACAATTTAACAAACAAAACTAAAAAGATAGCACTAAACTATTTACATGCCCGGCTCGAAACAACCAAGCCTAAAATGGTCAAGAGAACCACAAGTGAATGCGGAAACTCACAACTATGGACAATGAAAGTGGTTTGTGAAATTTGATTTTTGATTAAGAAAAATAAAATTGACAATTGAAAAATAAAATTGCAACTAAAGATAAAGATAATAAAAACTAATCAAGAAATGGAAATCAGGTCACTAGGGTATCGTCCTAGCCAAATTTAATGCATAAATATGCTTCGACAATGGTCATTCAATTCATAATGGCATCAAGAACTGTACCCAAGGATTTTCAAGGCTAATGGGTCATTAGATTCCTTAAAGGTTATTCTTATTCAGATCAAGGGTCGTAGAAACTCAATTGAGATAATCTAGAACCATATTAGGGCCTCTAGTTGCACCAAAAGGAAAAGTGTCCTAGAATCAAGGTTCCAGAGCTAGTCAATACAGCAATTGAAATTGGTATTGTAACTAACCATGTTCTAAACTTGTGTCCTAGCAATAAATTAGAGAAGTAATCAGGTCCCCTAATTTTTTCACGACATGCTCATCTACACATTCAAGAGTTAATCAAGCTCCTAAGCATGCACCTAAGCCAAATAATATAGATTAGAACATATGCCAAACACAAAATTGAGAACCATTAAATCAAAACATATTTATTACATTAAATCCATGCTAGGACTCAAATCCTAGTTTCCTAAATAGACTACTCACAACCCATCAACAATAATATACATTAATTAAAGAGGTAAAGGTGAAGAAGAGTGAGAAGTAACAAGAACAAGTCACAATTGCTATAGAGCAAATATGAAAAGTCTTGATTTATGCCTTCCCACTTTTACCCAATCTCAAATCTTGATGTCCCTTGGAATCTCTTGAGAAATTGATGGGGATTTGATGAGAGGAAGTGAGGAAAATAATGGGAAATAGAATATAGGAGGGGTAGCTGGTCTCGGTGAGAAGAAGAATAGAGAATGGTAATAATGGTATCTTGGTGTGTGGTTCGGTGTTGGAGAGGCAGGAGAGAGAATGAAGTATATAAATTGGCTGCAACGATTTTCAGTGGCTGGTGTCTAGACAAAGGGAGAATAGGATAAGTTTGCACGTGCCGAGTGCATGTAAAAAGAAAGAAATATCTTGTGATGGACTGCCATGTGTATGCGTATAATTGGTTCTAGGCAATTAAGCAAACTATCAAAGTTTAATTGTTGGCTTGCTGTACATCATGGCTGAAACACTTGGTTAATTAATCAAATCATTGATTAATGAATTAAAGCCAATGATTAATCAATTAATTGTTTCCTTCCTTCATTGTTTTTCTTCAACCGATCTTAAAGCACATTGGAACTCGGAAGGTATCATCTTGAAATATTCGGATTCGACTTCCTCACTCATGTTGACTATGGTTGATGGAACGCAACTATTTCCTTTCCTTGTTGAAAAATCCAATTTGTTCTAAATTTGCACCATTTCTTCCGAAATTCACAACTCTGCTTATTTACTACAAAATAAATAAAAATAAATTAATTACATAATAATTGACTTAAGGATTAGCTTATTTATAATATTTTAGATACAATTACATGCATAAAAATACGTGAAATCCCTTACAGTCATCAATATAGCCTCAGAGGTTGTGCCCATGAAGATATGGTTTGAGTTGCTTAAGCCAAACGAGGTAATTGGATTAAGTAAGTTTGATGAAGCTGGCGGTGTTAGGAAAGGGAGCATAAAGGCTGATGGCGGCCATGGAAAGGGATTGAAGGACAGAACAAAGAAGAAGAAGGATCGAAGAGGTAAGAACCTAAACTATTGATACCATGTAGAAAATGATTTTCCTTGATACAATTCTATTTACGTTGTATAGATATATAGAAAAGACTTAATTGTCAGTTACAAAAGCCAATAAAGAGTATTGAAGGCTACAGTTACAAAATATACAAAGATCAAAATTGTTCTATAGTTACAAAATCAGTTTTGATTGTAGAAGAGGAAATCTCTCTAACAGGTCACTCTCGGTCTCTTCTTCTTTTCAAGTATTATTCTACCTTTGAGTTTTTTTTTTTT